>JAXLNO010002127.1:12500-58646 GCA_038087875.1 Malacoraja senta | reverse complement strand
GAAGCTGCTGAGTTGAACCGGAAGCCTCTGAGTGAAGCCGAGTGGGACGGGATCTGCTGCGTGAGGCCGAAAAGCTGAAGGTGCGGAGTGAGCACAGTGCGAGCCCCTCCCCTCCCCACAACCCCACTTCCCCCTCCCCCTCCCTCCACCTTCCCCCACCCCCCTTTCCCACACCCCCCCTTTCGCCACACATGCCATCCCCCACACCCCCTCCCCAAACCCCTCCTCCCCACCCCTATCCCCACCCCCCTCCCCCACACACCCCCTCCCCCACACCCCCTCCGCCACACACACCCTCCCCCACACCCCCTCTCCCCCAACCACCCTCCCCCACACCCCCCTCTTCCCTACACCCCCCTGCCCCACAGTGTGGTGGAATATTGCGTTGGGGAATGGGTTGCGTTGGGGGACCAGGCCTCCCCTGTGACAGGGACCCAACGGGTCCCACTTAGTCTCGTACCTTATTAAATGTGAGAAAGTACTTTAGTATTTCCTACATTGATGTTTAGTGTATGGCACTTTGTCAGAGAATGTTCAAGCCCACAAGTCGTGGTATTTTAAAGGGAATATTTCCAGGGACCCGGATAACTCGAGCCCAATCACAACCAAGATTGTTTTCCACATCTAATTGGAAGTTAAAAGCATGTTCAATTCAAAATATAATTACTTTCAGGAATAAAAAATATATACAACACAAAAACCCTGCGGAAAACTCTATACATTCTCAGTGTCCATGCATTCAATAAAGCTGGGCAGACACAAAATGCTGGAGTAACTCAACGGGTTAGGCAGCATTATGGAAAGAAGGAATTGGTGACGTTTTGGGTCGAGCCCCTTCTTCAGACGGGCTGGATTGAATATTCAATAGAGCTGGATTGCTTCAAACTAATATAATATTTTTGCTCTTGTAGACTAGACTCAAAATGAGACAAAGGTGCTGGAGTAAGTCAGCATCTCTAGAGAACATGGATAGTTGACCTTTCGGGTTGGGACTCTTCTTTAGACCCGAAACATCACCTATCCATGTTCTTCAGAGGTGCTGCTTGACTCACGGAGTTGCTCCAGCACTTGTGTGTTTTTCTGTACACCAGCACTTGCAGTTCCTTTTATTCTGGCAGGTTAAAGCACTGATAGAACAGGTTGGGGTTTCAGGCCTGGTCGACGTTTCGACATCAAAGAGGATTGTTACGTGTTTTATTCTTCGAAGCAGGGCTCGTTGCAGGGGGCGGAAATCCTGGGGGGGACAGGGGACACACCCCCTCCCCCCCCGCCCTCCCCCCACCCCCACTTTGAGAGGTGGGGGATATCCCCCCCCCCCCCCCCCATGTTTTGTGATCCGGACTTTATCAGCCGCTTTCTAAGGGCTGAATTGGCCCATTCGCGGGGCTTTCAGTGCCCGGCGCGGCTTAAAATCAAACTCCTGCATCGGGGCGATCGAGGCTCCCGATGTTGAAGCCCCCGCCGGCCGATGAAAGGCCCCGTGAACGGGCCGGTTCAAGCCCCACGATTCGGGGTGGATAAATTCGGAGTCAGTCGCCAACCAGGTCAGCTCCCGATGTTACCGTCCACAGGGCCCACGGCCGAAGCCTCGCGCGCGCAGCCAGCAAGAAATTGTGTTCCCCCGCATGTTTTGACAGCGATTGCCGTGCCTGCTTGTTAGCACAGCTGTGAGTGAAGAAGCATTTTGTTCTGTTCACAGTGTCTCTCATGGTCGACCAGCTTCTTCTCCTGCACAGAAATGAGACTGCTTTAACATGTTAATCAGACTCTCCATCACCTGTGAGCACTGCTGTGGTGCTTACCCGGATAAAGATAATTCAATAAGAAACAACACTCACCACTGCAAAGCACAAATAATAGCAACATTTGAATATAGTTCTATCAGGGAGAAAAATGTCTTACCATTATTTTAGAATCCATCATTAAAGATCGCGGCCTTAAAATGGCTCAACACTCTTTATTCAAAGCCACTTAGCCCTTGTCGAGGCGGTTTGCGGTGAAAAGAATCATTTACACAACAGTGCAGCTGATAGAGCCACTGCCTTACAGCGCCACAGACTCAGGTTCTATCCTGACCTCAGGTGCTGTCAGTGTGGTGTTTGCACATTCTCCCTATGACTTATATGACACACCTGATCTCCGGTTGCTCAACACTTTAACTTCTCCTCCCATTCCCACACTGACCTTCTGTCCTGGGCCTCATCCTTTGTCAGAGTGAGGCCCAGCGCAAATTGGAGGAACAGCACCTCATATTTCGCTCTGGCAGCTTACACCCCAGGGGTATGAACATTGACTTCTCTAACTTCAAGTAACCCTTGCTTTCCCTCTCTCTCCATCCCCTCTCCCTTCCCAGTTCTCCCACCAGTCTTGATGTTTCCGACTACGTTTTATCCCTTTTTTGCTCTGTTGTCACCTTCTCCCCAACTAACAATGATCCATGTGTCGGATAGAACTGCAGATGCAGGTTTAAATCGAAGGTGGACACAAAATGCTGGAATGACTCAGCGGGACAGGCAGCATCTCTGGAGAGAAGGAACGGGTGACGTTTCAGGTCGAGACCCTTCTTCAGACTGATCTATTCTACATTTTCCATGATCTCCATTCCCTTTGTCCTGTATTCACACCTTACACTTCCTTATCTATGTACTGCCCACTCCCCGGATATCAGTCTGAAGAACAGTCTCGAACCGAAATGTCACCCATTCTTTCTCTCCAGAGATGCTACCTGTCCCGCTGAGTTAGTCCAGCATCTTGTGTCCTTCTCCCTATTGCCGCGTGGGTTTCCTCCATCAGCTCTGGTTTCCTTCCACATCCCAAAGACGTGCAGGTTTGTAGGTTAATCGGCCCTCTGTAAAATTGTCCCTAGTGTGTAAGGCGTGGATGCGAAAGTGGGATAACATAGAACTAGTGTGAACGGGTGACCGATGGGCGGTGTGGACTGGTGGGCCGAATGGCCTGTTTCCATGCTGTATCTTAAAATTAAACCAATGCTGTTCTTCAGGTCAGACAGATGGATCTTTCACTTCTAATTGGGAGTCGGCAGTTGATGAATCTCCCTGATTGTACAGAGGATGTCATTTTTGTACACGGGTCAGAGACACCACCGAGCTTGTTCTCTCAAAACCACTGGAGACAGTTGGGCAAAGATGAGCTTTAGATTTTAGATGTTACTTTACACATTAGAGGAACAGCATGAAAACAGGCCCTTTGACCCGCCAAGTCCGCGCGGGCCAGTGATCACCCCGTATACTAGCACCATCCTACACACTAAGCTTGTACACTCTGGAGTTTAGAAGGATGAGAGGGGATTGAGATTGAGACCCTTCTTCAGTCCTCCGACACCTATTCCTTCTCTCCAGAGATGCCGTCTGGCCCGCTGAGTTACTCCAGCTTTTTGTGTCTATCTTTGGTTTAAACCAGCTTCTACAATTCCTTCCACACATTTTGTTGCGTGATATATTGAAACATATAAGATTATTAAGGGCTTGGACACCCTAGAGGCAGGAAGCATGTTCCCGATGTTGGGGGAGTCCAGAACAGGGGCCACAGATTAAGAATGAGAGGTAAGTCATTAGAACGGAGACCGAGGAAAACACTTTTTCTCACAGAGAGTAGTGAGTCTGTGGAATTCTCTGCCTCAGAAGGCGGTGGAGGCAGGTTCTCTGGATGCTTTCAAGAGAGAGCAGATAGGGCTCTTAAAGATAGCGGAGTCAGGGATATGGGGAGAAGGCAGGAACGGGGTACTGATTGGGGATGTTCAGCCATGATCACATTGGCTCGAAGGGCCGAATGGCCTACTCCTGCACCTATTGTCTATTGTCTATTGTCTATTATGCTGTTATGCTGCTGTAAGTAAGAATTTCACTGACCCATTGTCAGTACATATAACAATTAAACATTCTTGACTTGACTCTCTTGACTGTCATACGTTCTAGGAGCAGAATTAGGCATTCGGCCCCATCAAACCTACTCTGCCATTCAATCATGGTTGATCTATCCTTCCTCTCAAACCCCATTCTCCTGCCTTCTCCCCATAAACCCCTGACACCCGCACTAATCAAGAATCTGTTAACCTCTGCCTTAAAAATATCCATTGCCTTGATAATGTGCTCGCTGATGTGACTGTGGAGATTTTGCAGTGAGATGGCTTGTGTAAGGACTGAAGTCCTGATTGTGTTTTTCTGAAAGTATGGAGCCACCAAAAACCGTACCGAAGTTTATACCAAAGATAGACGCAAAAGGTTTCACTGAAGCATATGCAAGGCTCTCGCAGCTAGCATTGATCTGTCCTCCATGTTCCTTGATCTCCCATTCCCTTTATCCTGTTTTCCACACCTTACACTTCCTTATCTATGTACCCTCCTTCTCCCCCTGACATTAGTCTGAAGAAGGGTGTTGACCTGAAACGTCACCTCTCCAGAGATGCTGCCTGTCCCGCTGAGTTACTCCAGCATTTTGTGTCTATCTTGGCTTTATTTTTCGTTGTGTGCTCAGCGCTCCCGCTGTTGGGCAGGCGTCAGGAGTACCCGCACTGCTGACAATCAGCTTCAGACCATTAGCCAGCATAAGGGAGCTCTGTCATTACCACCGTAGCCCTGTCGAGCTATTATGCAAAGCTGTTGGCAGCGTTGCAGCCGCATTCCTGACGTGCAGCTGCTCTGGGAGTGTACACAAACGTTGCCACAGCAACGCATGCCTGCTCCTCGCTCGCACTTCCAAACAGTTGCGATGGAGGGGTTTTGTCGGCCGTGGTGAGGGAATAACCCCAAATATCATTTGTGTTTCCCTGTGGTGAAACCAAAGGGCTTATCGCTCCTCAATAGAAAATTAAGAATAAATCAGAGATATATTTACTTCAGAGATTTCTCTGACATATTCCGGTTCCTGAATCCTATATCATTTGTTTCAGCGGCATGGGATCCCGATATCTCCCAAAACATTCCTGGGTTTTGCCTCAAAGCCTAGATCTATCTCGTTGGTGACCCTCGGACTATCCTTGAACGGACTATTTCCTTCGCTCCATAGATGCTGCTGCACCCGCTGAGTTTCTCCAGCAATTTTGTGTACCTTGATCGGACTTTGCTGGCTTTACCTTGCACTAAACATTATTCCCTTATCATGTATTTACACACTGGAAATGGCTCGATTGTAATCATGTATTGTATTCCGCTGGTAGACACAAAATGCTGGTGTAACTCAGCGGGACAGGCAACATCTATGGAGAGAAGGAATGGATGATGTTTTGGGTCGAGCCTTTCTTCAGACTGATGTCAGGGGCTGGACAAAGAAAGAATGTAGGCGGAGACAGTAAGGCTAATGGGAGAACCGGGGGGGGGGGGGGAAGAGAGAAATCAAAGGCTACCTGAAATTAATGTTCATACCGCTGGGGTGTAAACTGGCCAAGGCGAAATATGAGGTGCTGGCGGGTTAGCACGCAACAACAGCTTTTCACTGTACCTCAGTACACGTGACAATAAACTCACCTGAACTGAATTATACTTTCTTTAATTTTCACCCTCTCTCTCTCTCTCTCCCTCCTCTCTCTCTCTCTCTCTCTCTCTCTCTCTCCCTCTCCCCCCCTCTCTCTCTCTCTCTCTCTCTCTCTCTCGTGACCATGGCTGATCATCCCAATCAGTACCCCGTTCCTGCCTTCTCCCCATATCCCCTGACTCTGCTATCTTTTAGAACCCTATCTAGCTCTCTCTTGAAAGCATCCAGAGAACCGGCCTCCACCGCCCTCTGAGGCAGAGAATTCCACAGACTCACAACTCTCTGTGAGTCTGAAGAAGGGTTTCGGCCCGAAACGTTACCTATTTCCTTCGCTCCATAGATGCTGCTGCACCCGCTGAGTTCTCCAGCATTTTTGTGTACCTCTGTGAGATAAAGTGTTTCCTCGTCTCCGTTCTAAATGCTTACTCCTTATTCTTAAACTGTGGTCCCTGGTTCTGGACTCCCCCAACATCGGGAACATGTTTCCTGCCTCTAGCATGTCCAAACCCTTGACAATCGTATATGTTTCAATATGTTTCAATTCAAGCAGGACATGGAGCCCGAGTATTGTCCATGCTTCTCCATCACACCTAGCTGTTGTCACAGCAGTTGAAAAGCAGCAGGCACTCTGTAATTATCGGGGTGGGGGTTCTGACATTTATGTGATCCGCTAATGCATCCCGCTCTTCCCAGATGTGAGAACGAAATTGTCAACTAATATCCTGGCACCTCACTGCCGGGTGTCAGAACTTCAGCAGAGATCCGTTGGGTTTTGAGTTGCTGATTGTAATTGTGGTCTTTGTCTGTGGCCTTGTCAGTGAGTAGCCGTGGCAATGAGTCAAGAGTGTTTTATTGTCCTATGTCCCAGATAGAACAACGCTGGGCCAAATGAGCTGCTGTTGTGGAGGAGGATGTCTTTGAAGCATTCCTTCAAGCTTGCTGTGTCTGCTGCCCCTGTGTTGGATACGCTCACCTCTAGTCTGGGCTGTTCAGGGAGGAGAGGACAGGGCATTAGGCTGTGACAGTGCGGGCGGGGCCTGATTCATTGAGTTGCTATCTCCCCCCCCCCCCCCCCCCCCCTGCTCCTGTCATCTAACAGCTCACCATTAGGTCATGGGTTTGCATTCAGAGTCATAGAGTGATACAGCGTGGAAACAGGCCCTTTGGCCCAACTTGCCCACACCGGCCAACAAGGTCCCAGCTACACCTGTCCACCTGCCCGCCTTTGCCCATAACCCTCCAAACCTGTCCTATCCATGTACCTGTTTAGCTGTTTCTTAAACGTTGGGATAGACCCAGCCTCAACTACCTCTTCTGCCAACCTTTGTGTGAAAAAGTTATCCCTCAGATTCCTATTAAATCTTTTCCCCTTCACCTTGAACCTACGTCCACTGGTCCTCGAATCACCTGCTCAGGTGCCCTGATTCATTTTTTCTTGAGAAACCGTGGATCTGCCTATTCAACAATACCTTAAGAAAGTGATCAATTGGCTCTTTGATCTCCAGAAATCAGTTCAATGGAGATGTGTGGGGTAATTTCTTTTATACAGAGGGTGGTCGGGGCCTGGAACTAGGGTTGCCAACTTTCTCACTCCCAAATAAGGGACAAAAGGTCAAAATACGGGACAAATTCCCCACGGCAATTCGTTGACCGATTCGGCCGTGGCTGAGTGAATGATGAGTTGGCCCGGGTGCTGGACTGCACACAAAGCCCAGCCGGCGGGGCCAGCTGAGGAGTTTTGGCCCAGGCCAAAGTCCGGCACCCCATCCAACTCACGAACTGATGATTGACCATGAGAAGGATGGGGAGGTGGTGGTGTTGGCGGTAAGCGAAGGTCCGAAGGTCGGACAGCTGGCCGGGCTGCCGACCGACCGACGGGGCCACGGGCGAGGCGTTGCTGCTGCTGCTGCTGCACTCCATGGGCTGCACTACGTCGGGACGGGTGAGGCGGGGCCGGACGCGGCGCTCCGACCCGACAGACCCCTCGACCCGAGTAGTGGCGGTCAAATATGGGACAAGGGCGGTCCCGTACGGGACAAACCAATTTAGCCCAATATACGGGATGTCCCGGCTAATCCGGGACAGTTGGCAACTCTGCCTGGAACACATTGCCAGGGGGTGGTGGTAGAGGCAGATATGATAGTGGCGTTTAAGAGGCGTTTAGATAGGCACATGGATATGCAGGGAATAGAGGGATACAGATCACGTACAGGCAGATGAGATCAGTTTAACGTGGCTTCATGTTCAGCACCAACATTGTGGGCTCTGCTGTAATGTTCTATGTTCCATTTCCTAAATATTTTTTCAGAAGATTGTGAGGATTAGAAATAAAGGCAGACAAGTTATGCTGGCTTGAGACTTCATTATTTTACTTGAGATCTCGTTAAGATGTTTAATTATTTATCTGCAGTACCTTCTGCTGCATTTGGACTTGAGCTTTATTGCAAGACAATCTGTAACGTTTAGTCACAGAAGCAGATGGCTGCTCACAGGCAAACACAACTGCAGATGCTGGAATCTGGAGCAAAACACAAAGTGCTGGAGGAACTCAGCGGGTCAGGCAGCATCTGTGGAGGGTGGAGACCCTGCAGATCCTTCAGCAACCATGTTACCTTTTTTCGTGTAGTTTACAGATACAGCGTGGAAACAGGCCCTTCGGCCCACCGAGTCCGCACCGACCTACGATCCCCGCACATTAACACTGCCCTACACACACTAGGGACAATGTTACATTCATACCAAGCCAATTAACCTACAAACCTGTACATTTGTGGAGTGTGGGAGGAACCCAGAACACCCGGAGAAAACCCACGCAGGTCACGGGGGGAAACGTACACACTCCGTACAGACAGCACGCGTGGTTGGGATCGAACCCGGGTCTCTGGCGCTGTGAGGCTGCAGCTCTACCGCCGTGCCACCTGAGATCGGCAGAATGCTCGAGAGATAATCTCTCTTCTGCTTTTTGTGAATGTTTCTTTGATACTGCATTTTTTCTTTCTTGGTCACGAAGTCAGCATGAAGTATCAGACGAACACTGCTGGATAAATCTCCTGAGTCTTTGACTAAAATATTTATACCTTTTAAAGTCAGATCCTTGCACATAAGCACGTAATGTATTTAGTCTTTGTCTTTTAATGAGGTAACTGTGGATTTGTGTTTCAAGGACCAGCCTTCACCAAGATCTTTCAGCAGATACCCAGCTGAGCTGTAAGGAGCTTTCACACCCAAGCTAATGAAAGCAAGCTGGTATAGACCTTTCTCTTCAAGCTGACAGATGTGCAGACTTCTCTGCTCACAACAAAAGAAATTGAGCTTTATTAGACAACAGACAATAGACAACAGGTGCAGGAGTAGTCCATTCGGCCCTTCGAGCCAGCACCGCCGTTCACTGTGATCATGGCAGATCATCCACAATCAGTACCCCGTTCCTGCCTTCTCCCCATATCCCTTGACTCCACTATCTTTAAGAGCTCTATCTAACTCTTTCTTGAAAGCATCCAGAGAATTGGCCTCCACTGCCTTCTGAGGCAGAGAATTCCACAGACTCACCACTCTCTGTGAGAAAAAGTGTTTCCTCGTCTCCGTTCTAAATGGCTTACTCCTTATTCTTAAACTGTGGCCCCTGGTTCTGGACTCCCCCAACATTGGGAACATGTTTCCTGCCTCTAGCGTGTCCAATCCCTTTAGATTATAAGAATATTATATTATATGTTTCAATAAGATTCCCTCTCATCCTTCTAAATTCCAGTGTGCACAAGCCCAGTTGCTCCATTCTTTCAACATACGACAGTCCCGCCATCCCGGGAATTAACCTCGTGAACCTACGCTGCACACCCTCAATAGCAAGAATGTCCTTCCTCGAGTTTGGAGACCAAAACTGCACACAATACTCCAGGTGTGGTCTCACCAGGGCCCTGTACAACTACAGAAGGACCTCTTTGCTCCTGTACTCAACTCCTCTTGTCATGAAGGCCAACATGCCATTAGCTATTAGGCTGTTGTAAAGCTACAGTGAGTACAACATTCATTGTTGCAGTCGCAGTACATATGACAATTAAACACTTGCGCCATAGATTCATCGAGCCGTATCCATGCCAACCAAGATGCCTCACTTAAACTGGTTTTCTTGACTATCTCACATTTGCACTGCAAAATATGTTGCTCTCCCTCTAAATAATATATGTTTTTCATATTGTTTACCTGCATCCCTGTAATCATAATTAAATCATTACTCTATGCATCAGAGCACACGATTCATTCTACTGGTATCCCGCATAAGAGCTGAGCTGTTTTTAAGCCCTTTGAAATTCAAGACATGGGTGATAAATGTTACATCAATTATCATTTTTTTTCTTTTTGTAATTTTATCATTTAACTCTACGGATGAACAGCACCTCATATTCCGCTTGGTCAGCTTTCAACACCAGCGGTATAACTCTTGATTTCACTAACCCTTGCATCCCCTCTCTCTCCGTCCCTCCCCCACCCTAGTCACCATACCAGTTTCACTGTCTTCCTGGTGTCTGTATAACTCGTTATCTATCCCATGGCCAACAATGGAACCTTGTGGGCTCCACATTTCCTCGATCATCGTTGCTTTCTGCATATCTTCCGTTCATTCATCCCAAGTACCATCGATATCCCTCGTTCCTCTTTCCCCCGACTCTCGGTTGTAAGAAGGGGTCTCGACCCACTGAGTTACTCCGGGGGGCTTTCGGGATCTCCAGAGATCTTGCCGCTGAGTTGCTCCAGCTTTCTGTGTCTGTCTTCTGCTGGATTGTACGTTGTGTGTGAAGTCCTTACCTGAGCTGCAGCAAGCAGTCTGTCACTGGGATACAACATAGAGCCGTACAGCATGAGTCAAGGGCGGTGGTCACATGTACCGAAGCAGAACGATGAAATCCCTACTTGCAGCAGCACAACACGTCTGTCACGGGCGATCGATGGTCGGCACGGACTTGGTGGGCCGAAGGGCCCGCTTTCATGCTTTTTCGTTCAATCAATAAATCAAAATCAACATTAGAGCGATGTCAGCAAGACGGGGGAACATGAGAACCGAGAGCTGTCTGGGAAGTTTGCGGCCCACTTGGGCCATCAAGATAAAGCCATATATATTATTTACAGAGCGAGCAACAGCGAGAGGAAAGACACATACGGTAATGACACGCTGTAATCCTCCAGTATTGAGCATGGCAGCATTCATTATTGAATGAGAAGGAGACATGGCAGCGTACTTGGACAACATTGGCGTCAAGGACATTATTGCCATAGAGGGAGTGCAGAGAAGGTTCACCAGACTGATTCTCTGAAGAAGGGTTTCGGCCCGAAACGTTACCTATTTCCTTCGCTCCATAGATGCTGCTGCACCCGCTGAGTTTCTCCAGCATTTTTGTGTACCTGGGATGTCAGGACTGTCTTATGAAGAAAGACTGGATAGACTTGGTTTATACTCTCTAGAATTTAGGAGATTGAGAGGATATCTTATAGAAACTTACAAAATTCTTAAGGGGTTGGACAGGCTAGATGCAGGAAGATTGTTCCCGATGTTGGGGAAGTCCAGGACAAGGGGTCACAGCTTAAGGATGAGGGGGAAATCCTTTAAAACCGAGATGAGAAGAACTTTTTTCACACAGAGAGTGGTGAATCTCTGGAACTCTCTGCCACAGAGGGTAGTCGAGGCCAGTTCATTGGCTATATTTAAGAGGGAGTTAGATGTGGCCCTTGTGGCTAAAGGGATCAGAGGGTATGGAGAGAAGGCAGGTACGGGATACTGAGTTGGATGATCAGCCATGATCATATTGAATGGCGGTGCAGGCTCGAAGGGCCGAATGGCCTACTCCTGCACCTATGTTTCTATGTTTCTATGTAAACCTACTTTATCTGCTGCAGGCCGCACATCCAAACCATGCTGGTTCCAATCTCATGATGTATATGTATGTGTGGATTTATATATATATGTGCGTGTGTGTCTGTGTGTACTTGTGAGCATGTGTATATATACACATTTAACTTTTTTCCTCTCGTTTACCATATTGTTTCCAGTCTACTAAAGTTGCCACATTGTGTTGTGCTGCAGCAGGCAAGAATGTCATTGTTCTATCTGGGACACGTGACAATAACACTCTCTTGACTGCACGGTGCTGCGAACCAGAGCTCATTGTGGGGCCAGCTACTGCTTTCTTCCAGAGACATCACTCTCTTGTCCAGAATGTGCAGGAAGGGACTGCAGATTCTGGTTTACACCGAAGAGGGGCGCCGTCCTGTATGGTATGGCTGCCCAGCCTGCAGCTGTCTGTTTTTCCACCTCTTTTATTTTTATTTTTAGTGAGTTGAGTGTTCTGTTTTTGGAGCTCTAGTCTTTTTTATGTGGGGGGTGGGGGGAGGGGGGAAACTGCTTTTCAGGGTCCCTACCTGATCGGAGAGGCGGCTTTCCTCCGAGCAGCACCTTCGACCTGTCCTCGCGGCCTTCCAGCGGGGCCTGGAGCGGCGTTTCCGGAGGGGACCGGCCAGAACCTCGGCTTCGGCGGCGGCGCAGCGCTGGAGCGCTATCGCGGAGCGGGCGATGCCTTGCCCGGGTCGTGGGGGCATGGTACGTGCTGCCCGGGGTGGTGGTGGGAGATACGAGAGTTGTGTTTAAGAGGCTTTTAGATCGGCACAGGGAAGTTTTAGGGAATAGAGGGATATGGATCATATACAGGCAGAGGAGATCAGCTTAAAGTCATCACGTTCAGCACAGACATTGTGGGCCGAAGGGCCTGTTCCTGTGCTGTACTGTTCTCTACTCTTGTATGTTCAATGTTATGCCTGACTACAATATTGATAACATTTACACTTGCATCGGACAGCACAGTGCCACAGCGGTAGAGTTGCTGCCTCATGGCGCCAAAGTCGATGGTTCGATCCTGACTCTGGGCGCTGTGTGTGTGTGTGTGTGTGGAGTTTGCACGTTCTCCCTGTGGCCCCATGGGCTTTCTCCAGGCGCTCCGGTTTCCTCCCAGATGTCAAAGACGTGCAGGTTCGATGGTTAATTGGCTTCTGTAAAAAATTGTCCCTAGTGTGTAGGGCGGAACGGCGGCGATCGCTGGTCGGAGGGGACTCGGTGAGCCGAAGGGCCTGTTTCCGCACTGTTTCTCCAAACCAAACACCTCCGCTCCAGTTGCCTGCCTGTGAACCTGTTCAGACATTTGGAGGAGGGGAAGGTGCAGTGTCAATTAATGTCCCTCTCAATAACTGGCTTCTGGCTCACGCAGTGTAAAATAAATAAAGGAGAGGTTATTTAAATTGTGATTGCGGCTGGTACTAAGAGGAAGTGTACCCAGATGAGCGGTTTATCACTTTTATCACCTTCTGACTGTACAGTGGCAGCTTGGTAATGCCGCAGGGATGTTTACTCCCTTTTCCATATCGTGTTTACAGAGCATTAGGACGTAGCCATCATATGTTCTCATTAGGACACATGATGAAAGAATGAGTCGACTGGGCTTGTATTCGCTGGAATTTAGAACGATGGGATCTTATAGAAACATATAAAATTCTTAAAGGATTGGACACGCTAGATGCAGGAAAAATGTTCCCGATGTTGGGGGAGTCCAGAACCAGGGGTTCACAGTTTAAGAATAAGGGGTAGGCCATTTAGGACTGAGATGATGAAAAACGTTTTTCGCCCAGAGAGTTGTGAATCTGTGGAATTCTCCGCCGCAGAAGGCAGTGGAGGCCGATTCACTGGATGTATTCAAGAGAGAGTTATCAGCAACTCCTGCACCTATTGTCTATGTTTCTCATTTCACGCTAGATTGTGTGATTGATGTTGCGTCTTTTACTTATTTCATCCCAAAATTACAACTAGTTTTGTGGCTGGAAAGCAGGAGAGAAACGGGCGGCCACGGTGGCGCAGCGGTAGAGTCGCTGCCTTACAGCGTTTGCAACGCCCGAGACCCGGGTTCGATCCTGACTACGGGCGCTGTCTATGCGCAGTTTGTACGTTCTCCCCGTGACCTGCGTGGGTTTTTCGCCGAGATCTTCGGTTTCCTCCCACACTCCAAAGACGTGCAGGTATGTATGTTAGTTAGCTTGGTGTATGTGTAAATTGTCCCTCGTGGGTGTAGGATAGCGTTAATGTGCGGGGATCGCTGGTTGGCACGGACTCGGTGGGCCGAATGGCCTGTTTCCGCTCTGTATCTCTAAACTAAACTGAACTAAAAGAATGCAGGCATTTTGTGTGAAAAAAATCACATAAGATCTCCAGTCAGTCGTTAAGATTTCATGTGTGGGAAGAAACTGCCGATACTGGTTTATACCAAAGATCTCCAGAGATGCTTCCCGATCCGTTGAGTTACACCAGCTTTTTGTGTCAATCTTTAGGATTTCAGCTATTTTTCAAGAGAAGTGCAGAATGTTATTATTTTGTTATCACCAATTTTAAAACAAGGGTGATGATTAGTTCCCTTTCTTCTGTATTTAGTTACATGGGCAGGGGGGAGGATGCAGTGAGGAGGTTTCCAGCTCGTTGATGAAGGTCTGAAGAAGGGTCTCGACCCAAAACTTAGACTTAGACTTAGATTCCTTTATTGTCATTCAGACCTTTCGGTCTGAACGAAATTTCGTTGCCTGCAGAACCAATAATAACAAAACATACAATAAACACAAATTAACATCCACCACAGTGAGTTCACCAGGCACCTCCTCACTGTGATGGAGGCAAAAGTCTTAAAGTCTCTGTCTCTTCCCTCTTTGTTCTCCCTCTGCGCTGAGGCGATCCAGGCTTCTGACGTTGTGACCCCGCCGGGTGATGGTAAGTCAGTCCTGCGGCTGAATCCGTGCTCCGTCCGCGACGGGCCGGTTCAAACTCCGCGGCCCGGGGTGGCCGAAGCTGCTGCCCCCCAGTCCAGCGGACGCAGCTGTAGTTGCGGGAGCCCCAGAAAAACAGGTCACCAACCTGTAACCTGCGCGCTCCCGATGATGTCGTCCACCGGGCCCGCGGCCGAGCCTCCGGACTCAGGTCGCCACCAGCGTCTTTGGTCGCCACCACCAGAACGCCACCGCAGCCCCGAAGCCGGCCAGCCCTGCGCTGGTAAGTCCTGGCTCCGCCTCCGGAGCCTCGAGGTCGGTCGGTCGCAGTTGGAGTTGGAGGCCGGCAGCTCCGCCATTTTGGCCTCAGCGCAGACGGAGGCAGAGAAAGGGGATACGACAAGAAAAGTCGCATTCCCCCCGAAGGAAGAGACAAAAATCATGTTTCCCCCCTCCCCCCCCAGCCCACATACACAACCCAATAAACTAAAAATTAACTAAAACAGGACAAAAGAAAACAACAACAAAAGTAAAAACAGACAGACTGCAGGCGAGCCGCAGCTGTGCAACAGCGCCGCCACTTCCGGAAAACGTCACCCATTCCTTCTCTCCTGAGATGCTGCCTGTCCCACTGAGTTACTCCAGCTTTGTGTCTACCATTGTTGATGGTGTGGGTCTTGAATCAATGGAGGTACAGTGTTGTGGCCCAGGTCACTTTCTAATCCCACCTACATCTACAAATGGTAATTCATAAGTTCATAAATCATAGGAGCAGAATTAGGCCATTCGGCCTATCGAGTCTGCTCCGCCATTCGATCATGGCTGATCTATCTTTCCTTCTCAACCCCGTTCTCCTGCCTTATCCCCATAACCCCTGAAATCCATCCTAATCAAGAATTTGTCAATCTCCACTTTAAAAATACCCAATGACGGGGCTTCCGGTGGCGCTATGGAGGCTTGAGTCCAGCGCCAACTAGCTCCGTGCCGAAGAAAATTAAAAACGGGAGAAATCGGGTCTTACCTGCAGCGATCTCGATCTGAACGGCTGCCTGCGGGACGTCAACAAGCGCGCTACTTTACGGTATGTCACTACAACGTACCCCCACCCGTGTGACACAAAAAAAAGCCGCTAAAGGTAGAACGCAGATGGAAGAGGAAGGCCCTACAGAGGCCTCGGCCTCAGTTACAAAGACGCCCCAGGAAACCCAGGAAACCCAGGAAGACCCTCTGAAGAAAATGACAAAACAGAAAAAGTCGGAAATGGAGGACCTTAAAGCCTTTCTCGCTGCCGAAATGAGAATCTTTGGAGAGCAACTCGACTCTTTTAAGGTAGATTTTAAAACAGAAATGCATTCTACCGTTCAACAAATGCTGGAAATCTGGAAGAGGACGAGGGAGGAAGAGGTCAAGGATCAGATGGAAGTGCTGGAAGCCAGGCTCGAATCCGGTGGAAACGAAGGTTAAAACGGAGCTGGACCCCATCCATCACATACTTGATCAACATAGAACAGCGATAACCGAACTTGAAAAATGTGCGGCGACAAGCGAGGAAACTGTAAGTCGACTTCTTACTGAAAATCAACGCCTTACAGATATGGTGATCAAATTAAGTGATAAATGTATCGATTTGGAGGGACGGCAAAGACGTAAAAATTTAAGAATTGTAGGGGTGAAAGAAGGAAGTGAGAGGGAAATGGGCACTCGGGATTTCGTGGCAAATCTATTACAAAAAGCCTTAAAATTGATTACAAACCCTCACTCGGTCGAGCTCATAGAGCGCAGCGACGACGTACTCAAGACGATGCCCATCCAAGACAAATTATTGTAAAGGTGCAAATGGATCAAGAATTCGACGATATAATGAAGAAAACTGTTCAAGGCGGACAACTCCATTTTGAAGGTGTGAGATTCAGTATCTACCGAGATTATCCGGCAGAAGTCTTCAAGAAAAGAGCGCTGTTCATTGAGACAAAAAGAATACTGAAGAATGTACCGGATTTGAGATACGGCTTGCTTTATCCCGCAAGACTAAGAGTCTCTTACAAGTCCAAGGAACACTTTTTTACAGACCACGAAAAAGCACTGCAATATGCCAAAGAAGTTGGTAACACGACCATAGACTGAAGGATTTACATTACTCCCTAGGAGTCAAGGACCAACAGGACTACCAGATTTAAAAGGACCTTTAAAGTTCTTTTAAGAGCTTTAAGGACATTCGGAAACCGAAATGGACGGAGGATATTGGACAAAACCGTGATCTTCGTAATTTTATTTTATTTTTTATTATTTTACATATAAAAATTTGTTTTCTTTTTAAAAAAATTTTTTTGTTCTCTTTTTTTTTTGTGTTTACTAATCATCATTATTATTTGTATATTCATATCTAACTATATAGATAATAACTAATACTTATTAAAATCCATATTACCACTAAAATTATTAACATTAATATTTCTTATAAAAATTTAATACGGGATACGATTGATAACAATGATTAATAATTAATAGTCTTCGATTAAGGTAGAAATGAATTACATACTTATATTATAAAGGAAGATATGTAAGAAGTAATTTAGCCTACGTCATAATAAAGTTTTACGGTTTTTCTCTTTATTTTTCAATTTAAAATTAGATTTATAGATTTAGTGAAAAAATTAATAGGATAGGTAGAGAATAATAACGTTGTGAATTTTTGCTGTTTTGCAGGGTTACGTGCTTATGTATGTATACATATGGGTATATATATATATATATATATATATATATATATATATATATGTGTATATTGTGTGTGTGTACGTATGGGTATGTAAATATGTTACTCCCAAGAAGTTATTTGAATGTTAGAAATAATCTTTTTTCTTCTTCGGGCACGGAGCTGGGAATTTTTTTTTTCTTACAAAGGCTACGGAAGTCTTTAGAATTCTAGCCACGTTAGTGTGGCTATCACTAACTACACTAATTGTAGATGTAGTTCTTTTTCTTTCACCCTATACTAATCAACTCTATCACCTTTTTCACTTTAAATATTTTTATAATTTAATGTTTGAATGGAAAAATAAGACTAATACAAGGAGATGTGTTCGGAAGAGCGACGTATATGATTTTAAATTCATCTATTCGAGGTTCGGGAGTAGGGTCAGGTTCTCTGTGTTGTACTTTCTGCTCGGCTATAGACCACCTTAGAAATAATATGCAAGATGTTAATATGTCAAGAGGGGGTCAGGGAATAACATTTTGTAGTTGGAATGTCAAGGGAATCAATGAACCAATTAAAAGAGGTAAAGTTTTGGCACATTTAAATTCAATCAAAACAGATGTAATATTTCTTCAAGAAACACACCTTAAAAAGGAATCTCAACATAGACTTAAAGCTAAGTGGATCGCTGAAGCATATCATTCCTCCTTTTCCCACAAGTCCAGAGGAGTTGCAATATTAATTCGTAAAGGAATACCTTTTACGATCTCTTCAACAATAGTGGATATTGATGGTAGATATATTATACTAGTAGGAGAGTTAAATGGAGAAAAAGTGATTCTTCTGAATGTATATGGGCCTAATTTTGATAACCCCATGTTTTTTAATAAAACATTCAATAAAATTCCAGAATCTACACAATATAAATTAATAATTGGAGGAGACTTCAATTGTACATTAGATTCATACTTAGATAGATCATCAAGGCAAAAAAAAAAGTAAAATCCCAATCAAGTGTATTTCTAAATTCATTTATTGATACCTCTAATATTAAGGATGTCTGGAGAATAGAAAACCCAACTGGACGGGAATATTCATTTTACTCACCAGTACATAAAACATACTCAAGAATAGATTATTTTTTAGTTGACTCTACGTTTACCCCATTTATTTATAATTTAAAATACCATAACATTATAATCTCAGATCACGCACCTGTAACATTCATGATTAAATTGAATGGAATGTCCGAGAAACAAGCATATTGGAGATTTAACCCACAAATTTTGAATGAAAGATCATGCCAGGAATATATTATTAAACAGATTCAAATATTTTTTGAGGTAAATGACAACTCTGACACACCTACTTCTCTTATGTGGGAAACGTTTAAAGCGTTTGTTCGAGGTACATTAATTTCTGCTCAAGCATTTTATAATAAAGAGAACAGGATTAAGCAACAAACATTGGAAAGCGAAATCAAGCAACTAGATATAGAAAATGCGAGAATGCCATCTACTTTAAAACATAATAAAATTGTTGTATTGAAATATAAATTAAATAAAATGTATTCAGAACAAGTAATAAAACTTTATCAAAAAACCAAACAATTACATTTTGAATTCGGAGACAAACCACAAAAACTATTAGCACGTCAGTTACGAAAAATGGAAGGGGAAAAAATAATTCATAAAATTAGAACAGAGACAGGAGAATTATTAAAAATGCCCAAGGACATAAATGATAGATTTCTCCAATACTATTATAACCTTTACTCAACTAAAACAGTAGCACAACCAGAAGGAATAGCAGATTTTTTACTAAAATGTAATTTAAAAGGTTTAGATTCAAACGATAGAGAATTATTAGAAAGGGAGATTACGATAAAGGATATTGAAGAGTCTATTGGTTCTTTAAAAAATGGTAAAGCAGTAGGACCAGATGGTTTAGGCTCCGAATTTTATAAAAAATTTTATGATTTACTTTGCCCACGGTTACAAAGACTGTATGAATATATCTATACTCAACAGAAACTTCCAGACACTTTAAATGAATCTATAATAACACTTATTCCTAAAGCTGATAAAGATCCGGAAGACCCGGGATCATACAGAGCAATTGCACTTTTAAATACAGATCAGAAAATATTAACTAAAATACTAGCGCATAGATTAAGTACAGTGATGAATAAATTAATACACCCTGACCAAACAGGCTTTATTCAGAAACGGTATTCATATTATAATCTAAGAAGATTATTTAATATTATATATTCCAAGAGAATTATTAACGAAGATCTAGCAATAATCTCACTCGACGCTGAAAAAGCATTTGATCAGGTGGAATGGTCTTATCTATTTTCGGTGATGGAAAATATGCAGCTAGGAGAGAAATTCTGTACATGGATAAAACTGTTATATACAAACCCCACGGCTAGAATACTTACAAACCAAAGGTTGTCATCTAAATTTAGCCTATCTAGAGGTTGTAGACAAGGATGCCCGTTATCTCCATTATTATTTGCGCTTGCTATTGAGCCACTGGCAGAAAGAGTTAGGGGGCATCCGGAAATACATGGGTATAACACAAAGGACACAGTGAATAAAATGTCTCTATACGCAGATGATGTATTAATTTACATTACAAAACCAGACATTAGTATTCCAAACTTATTAAAGCTAATAACCCAATTTGGTTCATTTTCAGGATACAGAATAAATTGGAATAAAAGTGAAATTATGCCAATAAGGGAACATAACAAACAGATAATACAACAATTCCCATTTAAAATAGTAAATGAAAAATTTAAATATCTAGGTATTTATATAACTAAGAGATATACATCATTATTTAAAGCAAATTTTCCCCCATTACTGAACAAACTACATAAGAATATTCAATACTGGAAAACACTTCCTATCTCAATGGTTGGCAAAATTAATGCTATAAAAATGATTTTTTTACCGCAAATATTATACCTTTTTCAGACAATTCCGATATATCTGACAAAAAACTTTTTTAAAAAACTGGACTCTATTGTTAATGATTTTATCTGGGATTATAAGAATCATAGGATAAACAAAAGACACTTGTGTAAATCAAAAATAAATGGAGGCTTGGTTTTACCCAACTTTTTGTTTTATTTCTGGGCAGTTAATATTAAAAATATGAATTTCTGGTTGGAAGAAATAGATCATCAACCAGACTGGTTAAAAATGGAAAAGGAAGATTGTTTACCTTTTGATATCGGTTCGATATTATTTGCTACGTCTAAATTAAACAAAAAAATTTATAGGGAAAACCCTATAATATTTAGTGCTATACGAATTTGGAAACAATTAAAAAAGACATTAAAATTAGATAATTTATCACTTTTTCTTCCAATTGTGAATAACCCTTTGTTTAAGCCTTCATGGTTGGACGGGGGTTTTACACAATGGAAGAATTATGGAATTAAAAATATGGGACAACTTTATAAGGAAGGCACCTTTCTGACATTTCAGGAGTTGCAACAGACTCGTGGACTTCGAGGAAATGATTATTTCAGATATCTTCAACTTAGAGATTATGTAAAATCGAACTCTCAAAATTTTCGATTTAGAAATTCAGAAATTCTTGATGAATGTTGGAACAAACATCCTAATACAGAAAAATTAATATCTTATATATATAATATCTTACTAGACAGTGACATTCCTTCGACAGAATTACACAGACAAACATGGGAAGAAGAATTAAATCAAGTAATAACGAAAGATACTTGGGAAGAAAGTTTGAAACACATACATCAGTGCTCACTAAACGCCAGACATTCTCTAATACAATTTAAAGTAATACATAGGTTACATTATTCAAAAACAAAACTACATAAAATTTTTCAACATATCTCACCTATATGTGATAAATGTCAACATTTAGAAGCTTCATTATCTCATATGTTTGCAAACTGTATAAAAATTAAAAAATTCTGGGTAAATATTTTCAGTATAATATCTAAAGTAACCGGCACACAAATGGACCCAGACCCAAAACTAATAATACTCGGAATATTAGAATTAAATCAAACATTTAGAACAACACAAAGAAACTTTATTGATTATAGTTTAATAACAGGAAAAAAATTAATTCTAAAATTTTGGAAAGGCCCTACGGCCCCCACAATCAAAATGTGGATTATAGAAATGACGGAGACCTTAAACGTGGAAAGAATCAGATTTTCCCTGTTGGACAAACAGGAATTATTCGTAGGAACATGGTCTCCTTTTATTGATTACTTAAAGGGTCAGAATAGTTCAGCACAGGAACCTGACTAGCACTCGGTCTAAAGAATGGATGAAAGGCTATACTCTGAAATGTACGAACATATCTCGAATGAAGTTTTTTATTTCAATAAATTTTTCCATTCTTCTTTAACTATTTTATTTTTTTTAATTTATTTTTTATTTTTTTTTTATTTTTTATTATTCTTCTTCTCTTTCTTTTCTCTCTTTACTTCATCTATCTCTTTAGTTCTATCTAGTTTAAAAAAAAAAGGCAAAAGGTATTGGAGACAATGTAATAATAATTGATAATATTATCAATTTAAAAATGTCAGACTGTAATGATGTAAATAAATTGTGTACTTATCTCCAATAATAAAAAAATTAAAAAAAAAAAAAAAAAAAAAAAAATACCCAATGACTTGACCTCCTCAGTTGTCTGTGGCAATGAATTCTACAGGTTCACCACCCTCTGGCTAAAGAAATCCCTCCTCATCTCCTTTCCAAAGGTTCGTTGTTTAATTCTGAGGCTATGGCCTAGACCCTCCCACTAGTGGAAACATCCTCTCCACATCCACTCTATCCAAGCCTTTCACTATTCAAGTTTCAATGAGGTTCCCCCTCATCCTAAGCTTGCAGGCTTGAGTTCTAGGGAGAGGTTGGTTAGGCTGCGACTTTTTTCTTTGGAGTGTGGGAGTCTGAGGGGTGACCTTATTGAGGTGTAAAAGGTCATGACTGGCATGCTTAAAGAGTGCTTTTCCTCGAATAGGGGGTTCTTAAAATAGAGGGGAAAAGGCTTCAGGTGAGAGAGGAGAGATTGATGAGGGAAGTCAGCGAGCAACATTTTCACGCAGAGGCTAGTCCTTATTTGGAACGAACTGCCAGAGGAAGCTATATAAGCCAATACAATTATGACTTTTTTAAAAAGACATTAGGACAGACAAATGGATAAGAAGGGTTTTGATGGCTGTGGACGCAATGAAGGCAAATAGGACTAGGCCAATATGACAACTTCATAAGTTCATATTCATAAGTGATAGGAGCAGAATTAGGCCATTCGGCCCATTGTCTTCTCCACCATTCAATCATGGCTGATCTATCTCTCCCTCCAAACCCCATTCTCCTGACTTCTCCCCATAACCCCTGATACCCATACTAATCAAGAATCTATCTATGTCTTAAAAATATCTATTGACGGTCTCCACAGCCTTCTGTGGTAATGAATTCTGCCGATTCACCCCTCTCTGACTAAAATAAATACTTCTCATCTCCATTCTAAAGGAACATCCTTTAATTCTGAGCCTATGACCTCTGGTCCTGGACTCTCCCACTAGTGGAAACATCCTCCCCACATCCACTCCTTCCAGGCCTTTCACTATTTGGTAAGTTTCAATGAGGTCCCCCCCTCATCTTTCTAAACTCCAGCGAGTCGAGGCCCAGTGCCGTCAAACGCTCATCATATGTTAACCCACTGATTCTTGGGATCATTCTCGTAAATGGTAACTTGGTCGACATGGACAAGTGGGCCGAAGGGCCTGTTTCCTTGCTGTACAATTCTATGACAGTTTGACTATAACTGGTCCCAGTTGAACTCATTAACAGTGGCAGCCCACAAAAAAAATTGTTTCAATGTGAACACAGGCAGGAATAAAATTGTTGAATGTCACTTCCAATTTCTGGAAATATTGTTGTGCCCTTTTCAACTCGAAAATCATATCTACGTGGGTTAGCTGAATATAATCTCTCCTTCCCTGAGGTATGATTTTCCATTGTCCACTGAGTATAATATTGGTATCATTACCTCATGAGAAAGATGGTGACATTTCAGGCTTCTTAATGGAAGCGTGACAGAAAATGATCGATGTATTAGGTAATAAAGGCCCTGTCTCACTTTCCCGAGTTACTTACAAACTCTCCAGAGTTTTCCCCTTGATTCATCTTCTTCTTCTTTCGTGTGGCGTGCACAGCCTAAAGTTGTTGGACAACTTGTTCTATTTGATCTTCTGTTTGTGCACGTCGAGTTGATTGCATTAGTCGGAACAGGGCGGACCACGTGAAGGTTGCAATCTTCCGCCCCTCCCCTTGATTCGAACTCGGGGAACGTCGGGGAATGTCGGTAGCGAGCTTGTAGGAGGCCGTAGGAGTCCGTAGATGTTTTGTAGCGGCTCGTAATGCCAGCCGTAGGAACGCGGGGCATCAGGTAAGTCGGGATGTTTTTCCAACATGTTGGAAAATGTCCACGAGTTAAAAAAAATAGCCCTGAGTACCTACGAATGGCTATTACCTTAATTCTCCGAGTTCGAATCAAGGGGAAAATTCTGGAGAGTTTGTGAGTAACTCGGGAAAGCGGGACAGGGCCTTTACTCTGCTGCCTCTCCCAGGAAGCCTGCGTTTGTTTGTGTTGGTTGATCATCATTATTCCGTAATTGTGCCACAGCCCCTTATTCTTATTGACTGAACCCATTTTAAAATGTGGCTTGAAGACAATAATTGATCATTGAATGCATTTTATTTTACATTCAAAACTAAAGTATTTGCAACATTCAAAATACTTTAGAAATACATTGAAAATTCAAAATGTACAAACAAAGAACTGCAGACCTTGGTTAACACACTGAAGGACAACAAGTATTCTGTTTGGGCAGCTGACAGCCCATCGGTATGGACATTGAATTCTCCAACTTTAGGCAACCTCTAACTAACTCCTTCTTCCACCACCTCTGTTTTCCCCACACGCCTGTCCTAGCTTGGTTTGGGAATAGCTCTGACACAGAGAAATGTCAGAAAATTGTGGATGCTGCTCAGTCCATCACACAGTCCAGACTCCCCGCCATTAACTCCATCTACACTTCACACTGTCTCAGAAAAGCAGCCAAAAGTAATCAAAGACTTGTTCCACCCCGGTCATTCCTTCTTCTCCCGGCTCCTGTTGGGCAGAAGGTACAGAAGCTTGAAAGCGGACGAACCACCAGACTCAGGAGTAGCTCCTTGCCCTCCGTTATAAGACTTCTGAATGGTCCTTCCATAAGCTAAGGCACTCGACCCCATTGCTGACATTGGACTTTGTCTCTGGAACTGATGCGCTACAATGCTGAGAACTACATTCTGCACTCTGTATCTTCCCCTTTGATCTGCCTATTGTACTGGAGTTTGACTTGAGTGTATTTATGTACAGTATTATCTAATCTGATTGTGTAGCATGCAAAACAAAACCTTCACAGTAGCCATGACATGACAATAATAAACCTAAAGGTAATATTGATTATCGATAACGGCATCGTGTTTGATTGGGCTTTCTCACTAGCAGTGATAGGCAGCATGGGTTAAGTGAAGGAGGTTCAAGGAAGGAGTTCAGTGCAGTCTAGTTTATTGTCACGTGCACCGAGGTACAGTGAAAAGCTTTTGTTGCGTGCTAACCAGTCAGCAGAAAGACAATACATGATTACAATCAACCCATTTACAGTGTATAGATACATGATAAGGGAATAACGTTTAGTGCAAGGTTAAGCCAGCAAAGTCCGGTCCGAGGGTCCCCAATGAGGTAGATAGTAGTTCAGCAGTGCTCTCTGGTTGTGGTGGGATGGTCCAGTTGTCTGATAATAGCTGGGAAGGGTAGAGATGGTCATTTATTGTGTGGCCACTTCCTCAAAATGGTCTCAGGAGAGACAGAGAAATGTTGAAAGTAGGATCTGGGTCGATGTGCGTGAGACGGACGTGGGTAAAAGACAACGCAAATGATTTTGGAAGGTTCTCTTCAACTGCCTGATGAGATGACTTGTAGTAAAGATTCACTACAGGGAAATGCTTCTGGGACTTGGCCGCTACAATAACAGCAGAGCAGGACAGTAATGAAACTGGCTTTTCCTTCTGGGACCTCGTGATTCTGAAATCATCAATAGCTTGAAATTGTCAGAGGTTCTTAATGGATATGAAACACTTTCATGAATAGTTGACGCTGGAATAGGTTGAGACATAGTCATTATCTTATTGGGAAAGGGGATGGTGAAATATTTCCGGTGCTGATATTGTTTCATGGGTATTCACCTGTATATTATCTATAAAAAGCTGCGAACTCGAACTGATTTTATTAATGTCAATGCATCTCGATGGTTCAATGGTCCTTTTATTGTCAAATGTGCAGTGACATTATTTTCTTACACCCTGGTCCCACGGTGGGGCAGCAGTAGAGTTGCTGCCTCACAGTGCCGGAGACCCCGGTTCGATCCTGACTACGGGTGCTGTCTGTACGGAGTTTGCACGTTCTCCCCGTGACCGCGTGGATTTTCTCCGAGGTCTTCGGTTTCCTCCCGCACTCCAAAGACGCGCAGGTTTGTAGATTAATCGGCTTGACGAATGTAAAATTGTCCCCTGTGTGTGTAGGGTGGTGTTAGTGTGCGGGGATCGCTGGTCGACGCGGACTCGGTGGGCCGAAGGGCCTGTTTCCGCGCAGTATCTCTAAACTAAACAAACAGTCCAGTAGAGTAGTGTTATACCCAAGCACATCCACGATTAGCAAGTGTACAGAAATAGTCAACTGATCCCGGGTGCAAGAGTTGCATGCACGATCATTTTCCGAGTCCAGTTCACGCTCTCGTAGTTTGGAGCAATAGACAATAGACAATAGACAATAGGTGCAGGAGTAGGCCATTTGGCCCTTCGAGCCAGCACCGCCATTCAATGTGATCATGGCTGATCATCCCCAATCAGTACCCCCTTCCTGCCTTCTCCCCATATCCCCTGACTCCGCTATCTTTAAGAGCCCTATCTAGCTCTCTCTTGAAAGCATCCAGAGAACCTGCCTCCACCAACCACCCTCTGAGACAGAGAATTCCACAGACTCACCACTCTCTGTGAGAAAAAGTGTTTCCTCGTCTCCGTTCTAAATGCCTTACTCCTTATTCTTAAACTGTGGCCCCTGGTTCTGGACTCCCCCAACATCGGGAACATGTTTCCTGCCTCTAGCGTGTCCAAGCCCTTAACAATCTTATATGTTTCAAATGAGACACCCTCTCATCCTTCTAAACTCCAGAGTGTACAAGCCCAGCTGCTCCATTCTCTCAGCATATGACAGTCCCACCATCCCGGGAATTAACCTACGCTGCACTCCCTCAATAGCAAGAATGTCCTTCCTCAAATTAGGGGACCAAAATTGGGGAGCAGTGCCCGTTCCTGGCGAGCTGCAGACTGCCGCGGTCAGAGTAAACCAGCGAGTACATGGTTCCATAAAGGTTGGCGTCGCCACCGTCCAAGCGGATTCCCTGACTCTCCCACCATTTCTTTAGTGGCTCTGATGATGATTGGTGGCTCTGAAGCAGAGAAGGTTAAGAAGAGATTCAAATGGCAACGTTTCAAAAGGATGATTATAAAATGGTCATTTACCTGCCGTAGAATAGGAACGTGAATATCGATTTCAAATTGTATGTAGGCAAGCAGACGAGAAAAGACTAATTCGTTAGTCCATGAGTTATTGAGACTTGTTATTAATGTTTTATGTGTCATTTCTAACTGTCACTGTATGTCATGTTGTCACTTGCGGGCGGAGCACCGAAGCAAATTCCTTGTATGTGAATACCTGGCCAATAAACATATTCATTCATTCATTGTGATCTTCAGTATAGTTTAGGGATACAGCATGGAAACAGGCCGTTCAGCCCACCGGGTCGACGCAGACCCCGATCCCCGCACACTAGCGACCACTAACGCTATCCTGCACACATTAGGGACAATTTACAATGATACCAAGCCAATTAACCCACAAACCTGCACGTCTTTGGAGTGCGGGAGGAAACCGGAGATCCTCGAGAAAACCCACAAAGGTCGTGGGGAGAACGTACAAACTCCGTACAGACAGCACCCGTAGTGAGGATCGAACCCGGGTCTCTGGCGCTGTGAGGCAGCAACTCTACCGCTGCGCCATTGTTTTACCATAATTCAGACTGAGGAAGCATCTCGACCCGAAACGTCACCTATTCCTTCCTTCCAGAGATGCTGACTGTCCCGCTGAGTAAAGCCCCTGTCCCACTTAGGAGACCTAAACAGCAACCTCTGGTGACCTTGCCCACCACCCAAAAAAAAAAACAAGGTCGAGGTGACCTGCAACCTCCTACCGCCTCCCACGCATATGTTGCAAACCTTCCTCGACTATGAAGAAAACCGGCTTCGACTAGACCTGCGACAAAGAAATTATTGATTTTTAAAACGGCAACCTATTTTTAGTTGAGGCCGGTTTTAAGCATGATGAAAAAATAGCAGCAACCTAGATGAAGCCTCGACCACGGGAAACCACTTTCGACCATTAGGGAGAGTGACCAAAACCTCCGGTGACCTCATGGAAACCTTGGGTGGTGGGCAAGGTCTCCAGAAGTCGCTGTTTAGGTCTCCTAAGTGGGACAGGGGCTTTACTCCAGCATTTTGTGTCTATCTTCAGATATACAAGAGATATACAAGACCGTAAACAAAAGACACATAAATAATATATAGTAAGCAAAAAATTCAAAAAATTAATTTACCACAATATTAGTGCAAATTAGGGTGTTAATATATGGACTTTGAAAAGATGTCTAATAGAGTCAACCATGTATTTTTCTCATGCGAGATTGAAGCCCTTGCATTAAAGACTTTATGGCAATGTCAATACAACAGTCGCTTAGGGACAGGAAAATAAGGAATAAATAATAGTTCTCTGTATTCAAGTCGGTACTGTTCATGATGTACATTAATAAATTAGTACCATCAAATCCACATGAGCTCTCTGCTCGAGCAACTTGCCAACCCCACTGCTTGAAACCCTATTTTTTTTCAAGTTTCGGCTCATTATTGTCACGTGTCCTAAGATACAATATGCAGCATATTATCCAATCAGTGTAAGAAAGAACTGTAGATGCTGGTTTAAATCGAAGGTAAACACAAAATGCCGGAGTAACTCAGCGGGTGAGGCAGCATCTCTGGAGAGAAGGGATGGGCACCGTTTCGGGTCGAGACCCTTCTTCAGACCTCATCTAAAGAAGGGTCTCGACCTGAAACGTCACCCATTCCTTCTCTCCAGAGATGCTGCCTCACCCGCTGAGTTACTCCGGCATTTTGTGTCTACTTACTATCCAATCAGATTGGATACTAACACACATAAATATAATCACGTCAAATTCAAGTACAATAGGTAGAGCAAAGGGGAAGATACAGAGTGCAGAATGTAGTTCTCAGCATTGTAGCGCGTCAGTTCCAGATACAAAGGCCAATGTCCGCAATGGGGTAGAGGTGAATCGGACAGTAGCTTATGGAAGGACAGTTCAGAAGCCTGATAACAGAGGGGAAGTAGCTGTTTCTGAGCGCTTTCAAGCTTACTCCCAGACAGAACTATTCATTTTGAAAACAACAATCAAATCTGCTTCTGCTGCCTGATTAAACGATTTCACATTGATGTGCTTGGTTCTTGACCCTTATGTCAGTGAGATCAGTTTTTTTTTCCAACACTCTTGAAAATACCTTTCAAACTCTTCTGCTCTCAGGAGATCAATCCCAACATCTCCTGTCTTCAAATCTGCAACCATTTCACCAGATCTTTGCTTCACCCTCTCCAGAGCCTTTACACCCGTCTCATGCCCAGAAATGAATGCCGTGCTCAAGTTGTAGTGGAACGAATAGTTTCGAAAGGTTCAACATCACCTTCTTTCTTTTGTTTCCTGTGTCTCCAAAAATGAATTCTCAGCATATTTTGCCTTGCCAAGGCGGCTGCGTCACAGCGCCAGAGACCCAGATTCCATCCTGACTACGGGTGCTGTCTGTGTGGAGTTTGTACGTTCTCCCTGTGACTGTGTGGATTTATCTCCGGGAGCTCCGGTTCCTCCCACATTCCAAAGACGCACAGCTTGGTTGGATGAACATTGTAAATTGTCCCTAGTGTGATAGTGTTAAGGGCCTGCCCCACTTTCACGACCTAATTCACAACCTCTGCCGAGTTTGCCCTTGACTCATACTCACAGGATGACCATCGCGAGGTCGTAGGAGGTCGTAGGTAGGTCGTGATGCTAGTTGTAGGTACTCGTGGCATCAAGTAGGTCGAGGCGTTTTTCTAGCCTGATGAAAAATGTCCACGAGTAAAAAATGTCATGAATTAGGTCGTGAAAGTGGGACAGGCCCTTGAGTGTGCAAGGATCGTTCGCTTGTCGGCGCGGACTCGATGAGCCGAAGGACCTGTTTCTGTGCTGTATCTCTAAACTAAACTAAACTAAACATAGACTCGGGTGTCCGTTTCCGCATCCTTTATACAATTGCATCTAAAGCTGCCATTGGACACTGCTGCATGCTAAACCAGACTGATTCCTGGAATGGCAGGACTTTCATATGAGGAAAGACTGGATAGACTAGGCTTGTACTCGCTAGAATTTAGAAGATTGAGGGGGGATCTTATAGAAACTTACAAAATCTTAAGGCTAGATGCAGGAAGATTATTCCCGATGTTGGGGAAGTCCAGAACTAGGGGTCACAGTTTGAGGATAAGAGGGACGTCTTTTAGGACCGAGATGAGGAAATCATTTTTCACACAGTGAGTGGTGAATCTGTGGAAGTCTCTGCCACAGAGGGTAGTCGAGGCCAGTTCATTGGCTATATTTAAGAGGGAGTTAGATGTGGCCCTTGTGGCTAAAGGGATCATGGGGTATGGAGAGAAGGCAGGTACAGGATACTGAGTTGGATGATCAGCCATGATCATATCGAATGGCGGTGTAGGCTCGAAGGGCCGAATGGCCTACTCCTGCACCTATTTTCTATGTTTCTATGTTTCTAAACCTCACTCACTGTATGGTGGTCCAATCCATTTCTTTGAGGTCTATGGTATTCCTTCTGGCTGGTTGCCAGACTTTAATGTTTGAGTGAGCTGCACATTTTGAAATGGTGCCCTCTGCTGCCAAGCTATTAATGTTTGCCAAGAAACATCCTGACTCTTGGGAAAACCCATCAAATCCTTCCTTGTGTGCAGAGGACTATTATTCATTGTCATGTTTTCCATTCCCTCAGCCAGTGTCATATTAACACTGCCACAAAGTTTAGTTTAGTTTAGAGATACAGCGTGGAAACAGGCCCTTCGGCCCACAGAGTCCGCGTTGACCAGCGATCCCCGCACATTAACATGATCCTACACACACTAGGAACAAATTACACATGCCCCAAGCCAATTAACCTACAAACCTGCACGTCTTTGGAGTGCGGGAGGAAACCGAAGATCTCGGAGAAAACCCATGCAGGTTACGGGGAGAACGTACAAACTCCGTACAGACAGCACCCGTAGTCAGGATCGAACCCAGGTCTCCGGCGCTGCAAGTGCTGTAAAGGGCCTGTCCCACTGTACGAGGTAATTCAAGAATTCTCCCGAGTTTCCCCTGATTCGAACTCGGAGCTCGTAGGTACTCGGGGCTCTCGTGTACATTTTTGAACATGTACACATGTTGAAAAATCTTCACGAGTCTTCACGAGCTTACCGCGTTTCTCGAGTACCTGCCGTTAGCGTTACGAGCCGCTAAGAGACGTCCAGAGCTCCGACGTACCCGCTACATACATTCTGCGTGCTTACCATGAGCTTGATTTTTTTTTAAACTCGGGAGAGATCTTGAATTACCTCGTACAGTGGGACAGGCCCTTAAGGCAGCAACTCTACCGCTGCAGTAATGAACACTTTGTAACTTGGTCAGAGCCCTTTACAGGATGACTCTTTGCACACTTTGTGTACGGTATGGAAAACTAAAAATATCACCGTGGTATGTCACAGGTGATGATAAAATAGCAGTCAATCCATCACGCAATTTTGCTTGAAAGAAGTGTTTGTTGAACTTTATTAAACATCTTTTGAAAGTCGATATATCAACACTCTGAATGTGAAGAAGGGTCCCGACCTGAAATATTGTCTGTCCATTGTATCCACAATTGCTGCCTGACCCACTGAGTTCCTCCAACACTTTTTTTTCCTCTTCAAGATTTCAACACCTGCAGTCTCTTATGTCTCAATCCTCTGTGTATCTGATTCAACTTTGACCAGCAAGATTCACATCAGCAAATTGAGGGCTTTCAGTTTAATTCAGTTTATTTCAGTTTAGTTTTGAGATACAGCGTGGAAACAGGCCCTTTGGCCCACCAAGTCCATGCCAACCATCAATCACACGTAACACTGGTTCTATGTTATTTTCGCTTTCGCTTCCTACACACTAAGGGCAATTTACATAAGCCAGTTGCAAGCCCGCATGTCTTTGGAACGTGGGGGGGAACCAGAGCACCCAGAGAAAACCCACGCGGTCACAGGGAGAAGGTGCAAACTTTGTAGGGACAGCACCCGAGGTCAGGATGGAACCCGGGTCTTTGGCGCTGTGAGGCAGCAACTCTACTGCAGCACTACTGTGGCACCTGAATATTCGGAATGAATTATTATTATTTCCAAATGATTCAATTTCACTCTGATTATCTCCATCAGGCTCCCCACCAATAAGGTTAAACTACCAGATCTATAACTGCCGGCCTTGTTTGGTAAGGCTGTAACATTTGCGAAGAACCCATCCTCACACACCTAACTCATGTTGAGAAATATATGAAGATGACAAGCAATGCCTCTCTGAATTTAACCTTTGTTTTCTGCACCAATCTTGGATGCATGCCACCTGGCTCTGGTGACTTATCTATCTTTGATACTGTTAACCTCTCCCATACCTCGACTCCATCTCTCACCCCATTACAAGAAGGATATTAATGCTTTGGAAAGGACACAGATTGATGCCTGGATTAGGCGGATATTTGCGACAGGGAGAGGTTCGACAAGCTTGGGTTGATTTCTCTGGAACGCTGGAGGTTTCGGGAAGACCTGTTAGAAGTATGTCAAATTATGAGAGGCACAGATAAGATAGACAGTCAGAACCTTTTTCCCAAGATGGAAATATAAAATATGAGAGGACATAGTTTAAATTGAGAGGGCAAAGTCTTCTTGGCATCCGGCATAAAGAGGAGGTCAAGTGATAGGTGGATACTGAGGGGGGAAGTTTTAATTGGCAGATGTGTGGACAACGGCTAGTGGGGTAAAACAAGGCAAAAGGCTGTGAGATAAGGAGAGAAGAGGGTGTGAAATGTGAAGCCAGAGGAAAGGATATCGGTGGCAGCGATGGGCGGGTAAGGGTGGAATGAGGAAAAAGGTATTTTTCTCTTTGTTAAGAGTCAAGAGTCAAGAGAGTTTTATTGTCATGTGTCCCAGATAGGACAATACAATTCTTACTTGCTGCAGCACAACAGAATATGTAAACATAGTACATAGCGGGAGACAAAAAAGTTCAATGTGTGTATACACATGCACACATACTCAATAAATAACACATAAAGTGCAATAATAATAATAGTCTGTTTTAGTTCAGAGCTTATTTGTTGTCGTGTTTAGTAGCCTGATGGCTGTGGGGAAGTAGCTGTTCCTGAACCTGGACGTTACAGTTTTCAGGCTCCTGTACCTTCTTCCCGATGGCGGTGGTGAGACGAATGTGTGGCTAGGATGGTGTGGTTCTTTGATGATGCTGGCTGCCTTTTTGAGGCAGCGACAGCGAAAGATCCCTTCGATGGTGGGGAGGTCAGAGCCGGTGATGGACAGGGCAGTGGTCACGACTTTTTGCAGTCTTTTCTGCTCCTGGACGTTCAAGTTGCCGAACCAGGCCACGATGCAACCAGTCAGTACTGTGCACCTGTAGAAGTTCAAGAGAATCCCCTTTGACATACCGAATCTCCGTAAAACTAAGTGTAGAAAGTTTCAATAAAAATGTTAACAAGAAAAGTGTGGACCTTCATGGAAACAAAACATCAGGTGGCAGAATCAAAGATAGACACATAAAGCTGGGGGTCAGGCAGCAGCATCCCTGGAGAGAAGGAATGGGTGACTTTTTGGGTCGAGACCCTTCTTCAGACTGGTGTTTAAACCAGCATCTGCAGTTCCTTCCTACACAAGTGCCCCATCAATATGCCCCAGAGCAAGATTGTATTCATACTATACTTCACTTAAAAAATGCTCAAAAATGATTTGTGAAAGAACTCGATCTTTTTTTCTCTCTGAATGAGTTTCATGGTTCCAATCCAGAACAGAAGTTGGGATAAAACACAAATTGCCACATGCGTCATTATAACACGATAAACGTACTTATTGAGGCCTTTACAGGCTTAATTAGATCTGAAAACCTGTCACGGTGGTAAGATACCCTGAGGCTTTCATTTAAGGTTAAAAACTCTGGAGTTTTTCATCAAATGAAGAGAATGCCTCCAGAGTCCATGTGGTGTCCCACATTTGCACGGATACATCAGTGGCAATGAATCAACTGAAATCTTGTAGTTTTACAAATGAATGGAACAAAAGCACAAAGGTGGCATGGTGGCGCAGCGGTAGAGTTGCTGCCTCACAGCGTCAGAGACCCGGGTTTGATCCTGACAACGGGCGCTGTCTGTACGGAATATGTACTTTCTCCCCGTGACCTGTCTGGCTTTTCTCTGAGATCTTCGGTTTCCTCCCACACTCCGAAGACGTGCAGGTTTGTATTTTAATTGGCTTGCTGTAAATGTAAAATTGTCCCCAGTGTGTGTAGGATAGTGTTAATGTGCGGGGATCGCTGGTCGGCATGGACTCGGTGGGCCGGAAGGCCTGTTTCCGCGCGGTATCACTCAACTAAACTAGACTAATCTCTAGACTGTATCACTAAACTAAACTAAACTAAATGAAATCTAAATTTTTTAAGTGGATGAAATGCAGCCATATTGCAGGAAGAATGACTTACTCTCCTGAGAGAAATGGGGTCCGGTAGTTATAGACAATAGGTGCAGGAGTAGGCCATTCGGCCCTTCGAGCTGTAGACGCAGTGAGAGGTCCAGTTATCCAGGCTGGCAGAGTTTAACAGCATGAGAGAAGCAAGCTCTGTTAAAGTAGCGAACAGGCAGAGGAAGAGTTGTGTTAGCACATCTAACCTACTCTTCCCCCTGTAGTGAGTGGATGGGAAAGTGGGACAACATAGAACGAGTGTTTCAGTTTCAGTTTAGTTTATTGTCACGTGTACCGAGGTACAGTGAAAAGCTTTTGCTGCATGCGCACCAGTCAGTGGAAAGACAATCCATGATTACAATCGATCCATTCACAGTGTGATGAAGGGAATAACGTTTAGTGCAAGGTAAAGCCAGTAAAGTCTGATCAAAGGTAGAGAAAAGTGCAGGAGAAACTCAGCGGGTGCAGCAGCATCTATGGAGCAAAGGAAATAGGCTCCATAGATGCCGCTGCACCCGCTGAGTTTCTCCAGCACTTTTGTCTACCTTCGATTTTCCAGCATCTTCTTAAACACTAAGTCTGATCAAAGATAGTCCGAGGGTCACCAATGAGGTAGATAGTAGTTGAGGACCGCTCTCTGGTTGTGGTAGGATGATTCAGTTGCCTGATAACAGCTGGGAAGAAACTGTTCGTGAATCTGGAGGTGTGTGTTTTCACACTTCTGTACCTTTTGCCCAGTGGGAGAGGGGAGAAGAGTGAGTGGCCAGGGGTGCGACTGGTCCTTGATGTAGTGGGAACGGATGATCGATGGTCAGCGTGGACTCGGTGGGCTGATGGGTCTGTTCCCCAGCTTATTTTTGGATCGATAAACCTGCTTCCTCACCCAAACCTTTGCTGTCTCTTGACGACAATTCTAACGCTCTTGTACCTCTCTGCAAATCTCAGGTCATTCAAAGCCCTACTGGCCCTATGCCAGTTCACCCCACTCACATCCAGCAATCCGCTCCTGCCATCTAACCTCTGATGTCTGTGCTCTTCCAACTCTTGGCTTCTTTGTCATCCCCAGGTTTAGTTGCTACGTATTGTCAAGTCCCAAGCTCGAAAATTCCCACCTCAGTCCACTCCATCATTGTTCAAAGTCAAATCAAAGTCAAAGTCAATTTTATTTGTCACATGCACCCGAAGGTGCAGTGAAATGAATTTGCCAGCAGTGATACACTTAAAAAGAACACACAATACACAATAAGATTTAACACAAACATCCACCACAGCATTCTTCACTGTGGTGGAAGGCAACAATGTTCAGCCAGTCCTCCTCCTTTGTTCACCCGTGGTCAGGGCCATAGACCCCTCCGTAGTCGCCGCTATGGACGGCCGGATGCACAGGCCCTCTCGTCGGGATGATCTAAACCCCGACGTCTGGACGGTGAACACACACCGCGGCTTGGAGGTCCCGAATCGACATTTTCCTAGCGGAGTCCACGGCTTCAGGATGTTATAGGCCGCAGGCCGGCGGTTGGAGCTCTTCTCCGGCGATCCCCGGCGAGGGATCCCAGGCTCCGGAAGGTAAGTCCACTCCACGCCCGCGGCTAGAAGCTCCGCAGACCACAGCCCCATGATGTCAACGACACCAGGCCAGCATTCGGAGCACTCCTCTCTGGCGACTCCCAGCAAGGGTTCGCCCACTCCGCGATGGAAATTCCATGCTGCGCCTGGTTCCGATGCTCCGGACCCGACTCCGGGGAAGGCCGCTCCAATCCATGGTGTTAGGCTGCGAGGGAGGCAACATGGAAAAAGTCGCCTCTCCGTGGGGGAGGCGGCTGAAAGCGGTTTCCCCCTTTGCCCTCCCCACCACCCCCCACATAAGACATACCGAGAGACACCCAAACTGACATTAGACACACCAAAAAAAGTAGAAAATAACGAACACGCTGCTGGCAGGGCAGCCGTCTCGCAGCTCCCCCACTGACCTAGTTCCATCTTGTAACAAGCTTCTTCAAGTAAAGCATTGAAGACCTGCTCATTGTGACATGCTTGTCTATCTCCTCACGAGAGTTAGTGTCAAGACTTGGATTGTTTCTCTGGAACACCAGAGGTTATGGGGAGACCTGATAGAAGTCTATAAAATTATGAGAGGCACAGTCAGAACCCTCCTCCCAGGATGGAGAAATCAAATAATAGAGGGCATAGCTTTAAGGTGAGAGGGGTAAAGTTTAAATAAGATACGGAGAGAGCACGCAGCCTTGCGGTGCTCTTATGCTGAGGGTCTGCGGTTCCGTGATGTGCTTTCCCAGCCTCACATGCTGCTTCCTGTCTGTCACGAACCTGGTGATCAACCGACAGAGGGGTTCAGGCACAGTCAACTGGGAGAGTTTGGAGTGTAGTAGCTCTGGCACAATGGTGTTGAATGCAGAGCTAAAATCAACAAACAAAATCCTTAGGCCCCCAGGCGGTCTAGGTGCTGGAGGATGAAGTGCAGGCCCAGGTTGACTGCGTCATCCACAGATCTATTGGCCCGGTATGCAAACTGCAGAGGGTCCAGCAGGGGGATTGTGATATGTTTCAGCTTTGCCAGCACAAACCTTTCAAGGGTCTTCATGACGACAGAGGTCAGTGCGACAGGGCTGTAGTCATTAAGACCAGTAATCCTTGTCTTTTTGGGTACAGGGACAATAGTGGAGACTTTGAAGCAGGCAGGGACAGTACAAGTTTGCAGGGACTGGTTGAAAATGTCTGCGTAGACTGGTGCCAGTTGTTCGGCACAGAGCTTGAGAGTAGAGGGAGAAAGTCAGATATGATAGTGGCGTTTAAGAGGCGTTTGGGTAAGTGCACTTACATGCAGGGAATGGAGGGATATGGATTATGCACAGGTAGACAAGAGATGGTCTTGGTATCATGTTCGGCATGGGCATTGTGGGCCGAAGGGCCCATAGAACATAGAAACATAGAAAATAAGTGCAGGAGGAGGCCATTCGGCCCATCGAGCCAGCACCGCCATTCATTGTGATCATGGCTGATCGTCCCCTATCAATAACCCGTGCCTGCCTTCTCCCCATATCCCTTGATTCCACTAGCCCCTAGAGCTCTATCTAACTCTCTCTTAAATCCATCCAGTGACTTGGCCTCCACTGCCCTCTGTGGCAGGGAATTCCATAAATTCACAACTCTCTGGGTGAAAACGTTTTTCTCACCTCAGTCTTAAATGACCTCCCCATTATTCTAAGACTGTGTGGCCCCTGGTTCTGGACTCGCCCAACATTGGGAACATTTTTCCTGCATCTAGCTTGTCCAGTCCTTTTATAATTTTATATGTTTCTATAAGATCCCCCATGTTTCTATAAGATCCCCGTTCTTGTGCTGTATGTTCTGGGTCAACATTTTGTGTGTCGCACTCCCGTGAGGAACTCTGACGTGCTTGTTCAGTTCCGTTTACTTTATTGTCATGTGTACCGAGGTAGAGTTAAAATCTTTTGTCCCGTGCTAGACACAAAAAGCTGAAGTAACTCAGTGGGTCAGGCAGCATCACTGGAGAAAGTGACGTTTCAGATTGAGACTCTTCATCAGTCCTCCGACACCTATTCCTTCCCTCCAGAGATGCCGTCTGGCCCGTTGAGTTACTCCAGCTTTTTGTGTCTATCTTTGGTTTAAACCAGCATCTACAATTCCTTCCACACATTATGTTGCGTGATATATTGAAACATATAAGATTATTAAGGGTTTGGACACGCTAGAGGCAGGAAACATGTTCCCGATGTTGGGGAAGTCCAGAACCAGGGGCCACAGTTTAAGAATAAGGGGTAAGCCATTTAGAACGGAGATGAGGAAACACTTTTTCTGTTGTGTGTCTGTGGAATTCTCTGCCGGTTCTCTGGATACTTTCAAGAGAGAGCTGGATAGGGCTCTTAAAGATAGCGGAGTCAGGGGATATGGGGAGAAGGCAGGAACGGGGTACTGATTGGGGATGATCAGCCATGATCACATTGAATGGTGGTGCTGGATAACTTACTCCTGCACCTATTGTCTATTGTCTAACCAGTCAGCGGAAAGACAATACATGATTACAATCGAGCCGTTCACAGTGTACGGATACATGATAAGGGAATAACGTTTAGTGCAAGGTAAAGCCAGCAAAGTCCGATCAAGGACAGTCCAAGGGTCACCGATTAGGAAGATAGCAGTACATTCGTGGTGCCAGATCATTTGCAGCAGTGAAAGGCAGTGGAGCCAGAACTGATGAAGCAGAGTGGAGAGGAAACTGGAAGTGTATTTACTTTCACCGGACATTAGACTAAAGACATTGATTATTCACTTGAAACATTTATAACTGCAACTTGAAAGCACTGTTGGCTTTATCCCCCTGCGGCAATCAGTCACTCCATCGAATTCTTTGAGATCAATAATTCAAAAGGCACAAAATGTTGGAGTAACTCAGCGGGACAGGCAGCATCTCTGGAGAGAAGGAATGGGTGATGTTTCAGGTCGAGACAGGGTCTGAAGAAACATCACAACATCAGTCTGAAGACGGGTCTCGACCCAACACGTCACCCATTCCTTCTCTCCAGAGATGCTGCCTGTCCCGCTGAGTTACTCCAGTATTTTGTGTCTACCTTCGATTTAAACCTGCATCTGCAGTTCTTTCCTAGACATTGAAAAGACGCCTCTTGGGAATGACAGTAATGTACTAGGTGCGATCGGTTGCAACACTCAGCAATTAATGACTTGCTTCATAGTGAGTAAGCTATCATAAACATAGCATTTACTTAATTTCTGTAGATTTTAGCAACAGCCCACACATGTTCCAAATTCAGAACTAAAAATCTTCACTTCTTAGTCTGGACTTCGACTGCAAGAACCATTCACTTATGTCGCCGGTGATCATTGTGGAAGATTCTGCGTTCATGATTTCATGTACGTTTGCTTGAGTTTCAATGCGAGGGATAAAATCACGCAGCAGTTCAGGCAACATCCAGGGAAAGAGAAGCAACGTTATTGTTTCGGCTCCAAGATCCTTTGTCACATTACTTTCTCTTTCCGCAGATGCTGCCTGACCTACTCAATGTTTCCAGCATGAGGGCGGCGCAGTGGCGCAGCGGGTAGAACCGCTGCCTCACAGCGCCTGGGACCCAATTTTGATCCTGGCCTCGGGGTGCGGTCTGTGTGGACTTTGCGCGGTCTCCCTGGGACCGCGTGGGTTTCCTCCGGGTGCTCCGGTTTCCTCCCACATCCCAAAGACGTGCGGGTTTGTGGGTTAATTGGCCCTCTGTATATTGACCCTAAAGTCTGTAGGGAGTGGATGAGAGGGTGGGATAACATGGAACTAGTGTGAACGGGCGATCGATGGCCAGCGTGGACTCAGTGGGCTGAGGGGCCTGTTTCCATGCTGTGTCTTTAAACTCAACTAAACTCAACTAAGCATTTCCAGCTTTTATTTTAGATTTCAGACATCTGCAGTTTTATTTAATTTTCTATCCAGCTTGGAGCTGCTGGCCCGGGAGAGGATGTTGACATTGGTTCACCTGCAAATGTGGAGCTCTGGGTAGGTGTAGTGTAGGTACTTTTCCAGGGCTTTGGACATGGCAAATAAAACAGTGCAGCTTTGGAACAGGCCCTTCGGCCCACAATGTCCGTGTGAACATGATGCCAAATTAAACGAGACTCCTCTGTCTGTGCATGATTCATATCCGTGCATTGCCTGCATATTGACAATGAAGTATCATTCATTCATTCATTCATCCACGCGCCTATCTACAGGCCTCTCAAAGGACATGATCAGATCAGCACCATCACCATCACCATTCCTGGCATCGTGTTCCAGGCACCCGCCATCCTCTGTGTAATAAACTTGCTCCACACATCTCCTTTAAACTTAACCCCTCTCACTTTCAACCTATGCCCTCTACTGTTTGACATTTGCACAAAGTTCAGACTGTCCCCCCTATCTATCTTAGGGGGGTCACAGTGGCGCTGCAGTAGAGTTACAGCGCCTTACAGCGAATGCAGCGCCGGAGACCCGGGTTCGATCCCGACTGCGGGTGCTGTCTGTAAGGAGTTTGTATGTTCTCGTGGGTTTTCTCCGAGATCTTCGTTTTCCTCAAACACTCCAAAGACGTACAGGTCTGTGCGTTAATTGGCTTGGTATAAATGTATATTGTCCCTAGTGTGTGTTAATGTGCGGGGATCACTGGTTGGCGCGGACCCGGTGGGCCGAAGGGCCTGTTTCCGCGCGGTATCTAAACTAAACTAAACTAAACTATCCCTCATCACATCAGCCTGAAGAAGGGTCTCGACCTGAAACGTCACCTATTTCCTTCGCTCCATAGATGCTGCCTCACCCGCGGAGTTTCTCCAGCATTGTTGTCCACCATAAACGATCCCTCTCATCATTTTACATACTTCCATCGGGTGTCCACTCAACCTCTGGTGTTCCAGCAACAACAACAATCCATGTCTGCCAAAGCTCTCCCTGTGGCCAACACCCCCTAAACCAGGCATCGTTCTGGTAAACCTCCTTTGCAACCTTGGCTAGACACAAAAAGCTGGAGTAACTCAGCGGGACAGGAAGCATCTCTGGAGAGAAGGAATGGGTGACGTTTCGGGTCGAGACGGATTGCTCCAGCATTTTGTGTCTATCTTCGGTGTAAACCAGCATCTGCAGTTCCTTCCTACACTTCCCGCCTGCATCCTTGGGTTTGGATGAGTCAATATTTTGTGGTCAGGACAATTCCAGGATTATTTTTCTTATATTATTCTGTAGGTGCAAATTAGTGAGTGTACGGGAACTTTAGTTAATTGGGGAACTGGTTCTGGACAGGTACATGGATAGGAAAGGACATGGGGCAAAAGACTAGTGTAGGTGGGCCATGTTGGCCGGTGTGGGCAAGTTAGTCCGAGGCTCTCCCATGAGCTAGATAGTAGTTGAGCGGTGCTCTCTGGCTGCGCTAGGATGATTCAATTGCCTGATGATAGTCTGCAGGGTTGCTCCCAGACTAGTTACCCAGGGCTTCTGCACAAAGCAGTTCGCCGCAGCCATGCCTGCGCATCGCTCCTACAAGTGAGAGACAGGAGCTCTGAGCAGCAGACTGCATCTAACCAGGGCGCTCGGGTGAAACGGCCACCATGACTCACTGCTCGTGGCTGCCAAGCTGATCGCTGCAGCAATCTGTTACACTTGATGGTCCCTGCAAATCAGAGCTTCACATATTTGGTATTGGTATTAGTTTATTGTTATCACATGAACATGTGAGTGCTATCCAGGCAAATCGTTCCATACATGAGTATAATCACACCAAACCTGAGTACAATCAAACAGTAGAGTTGCTGCCTCACAGCGCCAGAGACCCAGGTTCGATCCTGACTACGGGTGCTGTCTGTATGGAGTTTGTACGTTCTCCACGTGACCTGCGTGGGTTTTCTCCGGGTGCTCCGGTTTCCTCCCACACTCCAAAGGCTTGTAGGGTAATTGGCTTTGGTATAATTGTAAATTGTCCCTAGTGTGTGTAGGATAGCATTAGTGTCGCGGGATCGTTGGTCGGCGAGGACTAGGTGGGCCGAAGGGCCTGTTTCCGTGATGTATCTCTAAACTAAACTAAACTATTTGTTTATTGTTGTCATATGTAAGAAAGACAAAAAGTAAAAGGATATAAAGCACAGAATGTAGTGTTACAGCGACGGAGAAAGTGCAGATTAAAAAAAAGTACAAAGCCACAACAAGATTGATTGGAAGATCAGAAGTACACCCATGTTCACGAAGGACCATTCAATAGACTGATGGGGAAGAGACCCAGGTCCAGAGAGTTTTATTGTCATATGTCCTGAAACAGTACAATGAAATTCTTATTGCGGCTGCACAACAGATATGTCAACATATTACTCGGTAACGGACAAAATAAATAACAAACAAATGTTCAGTATAAAATTAAGACAATATCAATGGACAACAGTAGTGCAAAGATAGAGAATAGTTGTGCAAATGTAGACAATAGTAGTGCAACATATGTTTGAATGTGGAGGTACGTGCTCTCAACCTACGGGAGAGGGGAGAAGAGGGAATGACCGGGGTGTGAGTGATCCGTGACTGTGTCGGCTGCAGTCCCGAGGCAGCGTGAAGTGTAGATAGAGTCAATGGTGGGGAGTGTGGTCTGTGTGACGGTCTGGGCTACATCTACAATGGTGGGGAGTGTGGTCTGTGTGATGGACTGGGCTACATCTACAATGGTGGGGAGAGTGGTCTGTGTGATGGACTGGGCTACATCTACAATGCTTTGCAATTTCTCGCTGCCTTGGGCAGAACAGTTGTCAAACAACATAGTGATGCAGCTGGCTATTCTTTATCAGGATGCATCACGACTTGCTTTAGTTACTGCGTCTCGTAGCTAGCTAGCTCTCTGTAGATCTACGCTGTCTCCCTCTACGAGAGAGGAGGTGTACTGTATTTCATTTTGCTTTGGATCAGTTTGTGAGGAGAGCAAGTATCTCTATACTGCTGTGTTTTTTTTAATTTTCCTGGGTATAGATATTGCTGACAAGGCTGCCATTTATCGGCCCTCCCTACTCGCTCGTGAGAAGCTGATGGTGAGAGGCCTTCTTGAACCACAACACCCCCACCCTCTCTCCTCCCCTCCCCACCCTACACCGGTGAAGATACTGCAATGGTGGACACCAGGACTTAGGCCCAAAGCCCACTTAGTCACTAATGGGACTTTGGGCTGTTCGTGTTTTCTGTCTATTTATTATTAACTTCGCCAAGGTTGTGCTGACTTCATTTGTGGTTGCGTACATGACAATAAAGAGCCATTGAACCATTGATTGATGATGAAGGATTGGTGATACTCGTAGAAAGAAAGGAACTGCAGATACTCAAAATGACACGCAGTGCTGGAGTAACTCAGTGGGTCAGGCAGCATCTCTGGAGAACATGGGTAGGCGACGTTTCAGGTCGAGCCCCTTCTTTAGACCTATGGATGCCTGTGTCCACCTATCACTTGCCAGGATTTGTCCTGACCCCCACCTCCCTTTTCCATGTTCCCCCCTTCCCCCCCCCTCCACACCACAACCAGTCTGAAGAAAGGTACCGCCCCCAAACGTTGCATAATCATTCCCTCCATAGATGCTGCCTGACTGGCTGAGTTCCTCCAGCACTTTGCGCTTGACTGAAGATTCCAACACCTGCCGTTCCTTGATCCATTCTCTGATGCATTTCCATGCGGGGAGGTTGTGCAGTATAGGGGCAGAACCTGCAGGTGGTGGTGTTTGTCTACCGCCTGCCACACATCCTGAACGTTCCCAGGTTTGGAAGTTCCTGGTGGAGTTCCCTGCGTAGGGAACTGCAGGAATTCCACAGGTAACAATATTGTCACGGGTAGTTCATAAGGTCATGAGATCATAAGTTCTAGGAGCAGAATTAGGCCATTCGGCCCATCGAGTCTACTCCGCCATTCAATCATGGCTGATCTATCTTTCCCTCTCAACTCCATTCTCCTGCCTTCTCCCCATAACCCCTGACACCCGCACTGATCAAGAATCTGTCAATCTCCACCTCAAAAATATCCATTGACTTGACCTCCACAGCCTTCTGTGGCAATAGATTCCACAGATTCACCACCCTCTGACTAAAGAAATTCTTCCTCATCTCCTCTCTAAAGGTACGTCCTGCTATCCTGAGGCTAGAGTCCCAGACTCTCCCACTAGTGGAAACATCCTCTCCACATCCACTCTATCCAGACCTTTCACTATTCGGTAAGGAGGAGGAGATGGTTGGTGGGGGGGGGGGGCAAGTGAAGCAGGCTGCCCTGGCTCGGATGTGTGCACATTGTCTGTAGAGTTGTTGTAGGTGGGGGTCACTCCATCGTGTTGTGCCTTGTGGAAAAACTTTAGAAAGCCAGATGTGAGTCATGTATCCCAGGGTCCCTAACAACTAACCTGCTCCCTGTTAACAAATGGATCTTGGTTTGCTGGTTTGTACTCCTGGACTGTTACAGGGAGAGCGTGCAAACTCCGCACACACAGCGCTCAAGGTCAGGATCGAACACGGGTCTCTGGCGCAGTGAGGCAGCAGTTCTACCAGCTGTGCCACTGTGCCGCCCGAAATATATCCAATGTTCGATCCCGACTACGTCCTGCCTGTACGGAGTTTGTACGTTCTCCCCGTGACCGCGTGGGTTTTCTCCGGGTGCTTCGGTTTCCTCCCACACTCCAAAGACGTACAGGGTTAATTGGCTTCGGTTAAAACAAATATTATAAATTGCCCCTCGTGTGTAGGGTGGTGCTAGTGTGTGGGGATCGCTGGTCGGCATGGACTCGGTGGGCCAAAGGGCCCCTTTCCACGCTGTATCTCCAAACTAAAGTTCTACTGCACAGCTTTAGGAAAAACAAAAAGACTGATGTGCCTCATTCTCTACTCTGTTTGAAGGTTTTGAGGTTCAGTTGCAGAATGATACCAGATCTTCCTTTCATGCTCGTGCTTTCCTTGACTAGATTAGCTCCCTGCTCAAGGCTATCCTTAACTGGGACTCGTCATCGGTTCCCGGCTGAAAGATCTCGCCAGTCAACAGCGCTGCAAGGGATGCTGATGGTCTGATGCTTCGCTGGGAAGATGAGCAGCATTAATCGTGGCCTTTGCCAGCTGAGTCTTAGTTCAGTTTCTTTTGGTTTAGAATTACAGCGCGGAAATAGGCCCTTCAGCCCACCGAGTCCACACTGGCCAGCAGACGACAGAATACACCCCATGCACTAACACTATCCTACACATATAATTTTTACTGAAACCAATTAACCTACAAAGCTGTACAAAAAGTGGAACAAAAAAGAAGATTGGACTTTGTTGCCTTCCATCACAGTGAGGAATGTGGGGAATCCACTGTGGTGGATGTTCATGTTAACTTTTATGTATCTTGTTGCTTTTTTTAGTGTGGCTGTATGGTAATCGAGTTTCAGGGTACCTTAATTGGTACATGTGACAATAAACAGACGTTTGAAACCTTTGATCCTTGGAGTGTGGGAGGAAACCGGTGCACCCGGAGAAAACCCACACAGGTCACGGGGAGAACGTACAAACTCCGTGCAGACCTGTAGCCAGGATTAAACCCGGGTCTCTGGCGCTGCGTGGCACAACTCTACCGCTGCGTCACCGTGCCGCCATTTAGTCTTGACCCGAGTGTTCAGAGATTCTCTCCCCAGGAGCAGAGGAACACGAACACAAGATCTTGCTTCACATTTGTGATGCCAATCACATTAATCAAGGCATTTAAAAGAAATATGGTGCACATTTTTTGTAAATAGTTAATCTCCCTGAATGGTCCAATACCAAAAAAATTAAATTGCTTCCTCAGGTTTGCAGTTGTAGTATATCTATCATCCGATTTATTCTTGTGCAGTTTCTCAGCAATCTTTACCTCAGCTTCACCGAAGTTATCTGCTTTGTGTTGGTATTGATGTTGGTTTCTTGTTGTCATGTGTACCGAGGTACAGTGAACAGCTGTTGTTTGCGAGCTATTTAATCAAATCAGATCCTACTGCACAGGAATAGACTGCGCAGGAATAGTAGACTGCACAACATAGATCACGGAATTGCAGCGTTGCAGTTGGGGTTGTGGTGGGTTGGAAGATCGGGAATAAGCCCTCGCGTATAGGAGGATGTCAATCAGCCAACTTCTCCTAGACAGAGAAGATGTCTGTCTAATAGGCAATAGACAATAGGTGCAGGGGTGGGCCATTCAGCCCTTCGATCCAGCACCGCCATTCAATGTGATCATGGCTGATCATCCACAATCAGTACCCCGTTCCTGCCTTCTCCCCATATCCCTTGACTCCGCCATCTTTGAGAGACCTATCTAATCTGATGAAATTAATGTGGGAGGAAACGGGAGCGCCCGGAATAAACCCACGCAGTCACAGGGAGAACATGCAAACTCTACAGAGACAGCACTCAAAGTCAGGACCGAGACGGGGTCTCTGGCACTGTGAGGCAGCAGCTCTACCAGATGTAGCCAAAGTCAATGCAACATGCCATTTGCCCCTGCAATAACTATGCTGTGCAATAACATCATTTGGTTGACCTGATCTGCTCTCAGGCACCAAGTCTATTTTCAACCACAGATAAATCTTTTCTTTGTTCTTTCGGACATGGTTGAACTGCTTCACGAACCCACCTCCATCTG
>JAXLNO010002127.1:0-10000 GCA_038087875.1 Malacoraja senta | reverse complement strand
TGTCTCTCAGTTTTGCACATTGGTGCAATCAGCCTCTGACTGAAGATGCTGCTCTTGATCACCTTCAGGGCATGCAGTAGGTGAGTGGGGTTGGTCATTATTGAACCCAGTTTGTTCAGAGTTCTGGCCTCTGCCACCTGCTGGACCGTTCGTTGCTCAGCCCCGACCACTGAGCCGGCCTTCCTGATCAGCTTGTCCAGTCTGTTTTTAAGAAGCCAGACAACTTTTAATAAGCCAGAGGTACACAGCTGTGAAGTTCGGCGGGCATTTAACATTACCGGTCGGTTTCCCTTGGTTCTGAAAACTTGTGCTTACGTTTTTTTCCCCCCAATGTGCCAATGAAAATGCCCGGTCAGCAAAGGAGATTAACTAAAACTACCTACAACGACATGGCGGCCCCACTACCACTGCACCAACGACTACAAAAGTATCGATTTTCTCCATGGCCGTGACCAGTTACCACAATGCGGGAACTCCTCTCGACCATGAAAGAGACTCACCAGAGACCACCTACGAACATGTGGCGACCATGTGGCGATCTTGTGGCGAGCGCAGAGTCTCCTGCACTCGCCAATAAGGTTGCCCAAGTGGGACAGGCCGTATAGGAAAGATTGAAGAGGGATATTGGCCAAACACGGGCAGGGGGGGACTACCTTAAATGGGGCTTCTTGGTCGGCATGGGCTAGATGGGCTGAAGGGCCTGTTCCTGTGCTGTATGACTCTGGAACTATGTGTCTGGATGCCTCGGTAATTCTGATCAATTTCTTGACAGCGAATGACTTTACCAATGGATCAGACTCAGACTTGCTCATTGACGCACAAAACCTGTGAAGGCCGTTAGCTGTCGTCAGGAGGAAACCTTGTTCTTGTTCCCAATTAAAAGTTCTGGAACAAGTTTTCCAATAATACTTTTGTCCGGATGGAGTTAACTACCTCAGGAAAAGAGATTCCATATATAAACACTAGGAACTGCAGATGTTGGTTTACAAAAAAAGATACAAAGTGCTGGAGTAACTCAGCGGGTCAGGCAGCATCGCTGGAGAACATGGATTGGCGTGGTGTTGGAGCTTGCAACTCAGTTTCCCTCTTACCCGACTCTCAGTCTGAAGAACGGCCGCGACCCGAAATGTCACCTATTCCTTTTCTCCAGAGATGCTGCCTGACCCGCTGAGTTACTCCAGCTTTTTGTGTCTATCTTCGTGCAGTTCCTTCCCACACGTGGATGGGTGACGTTTCGGGTCATAATTCCTGTGTTTCAGTGCGTTCTGATATTGGATAAGAATAAGGGGTGGGCCATTTAAAACTGAGATGAGGAAAAACTTTTCCACCTGGGCAGTTGTGTATCTGTGGAATTCTCTGCCACAGAAGGCAGTGATCATAATCATAATCATACTTTATTAGCCACGTATGTTTTGCAACATACGAGGAATTTGATTTGCCATACAGTCATACCAATAAAAAGCAACAGAACATTGTTACAAAACACATTTTAACATAAACATCCACCACAGTGACTCCTCCACATTCCTCACTGTGATGGAAGGCGAAAAAAAGTTCAATCTTTTCCCTTCTTTGTTCTCCCGCGGTCGGGGGCCTCGAGCCTTTCGTTGACGGGACGATCTTGGCTCCCATAGCCGGCGGTCAGGCCCTCCACGTCTGGGCGACCAAGCTCCCGCATCGGGGTGAACTCAGCTTCCCTTCGCTGGGCGATTTGACCGCGGGTCGGGGCTGGTCCAAACCTTCTGCTTCGTTTGGAGCTTCCCGACATCGGTCTCTACCCGAGACTGCGAGCACCTCGATGGTGAAATCCGCAGGAGTGTCGATCCCAGGCAAGGGATCGCAGGCTCCGATGGTAAGTCCACGGCCCCGCGGTGGGGCTCAAAGTGAGTCTCGAGCAAGGCCGCCAGCTCCATGATGTTAGGCCGCAGAGCGACCGGAGATACGATCCGGAAAACAATCGCATCTCCGGCAAGGTAAGAGATTGAAAAAAAGTTTCCCCCGACCCCCCCTGCCCCACCCCCCACATAAAACAAACCAGAGAGTATTAACACAAACTTTTAAAACACACTAAAAATAAGAAAAAAAAGACGAAAAGACAGAGAGACTGTTGCGAGGCAGCCATCGCTGACGGCGCCACCCAGTGGAGGCCAATTCACTAGATGGTTTTCAAGAGAGAGTTAGATTTAGATCTTAGGGCTGAAGGAATTAAGGGATGTGGAGAAAAAGCAGGAACGGGGTACTGATTTTAGATGGTCAGCCGTGATCATAATGAATGGCGGTACTTGCTCGAAGGGCCGAATGGCCTACTCCAGCACCTATTTTCTATGTTTCTATGGTCGTTCACAATGGTTGTTGGTGCTGGCCCGTCGTGGACGACGCTAGCATGGTCGTGTGGTCTCATGTGACACAAAGACCAGTGCGTGGGTGAGGTGAAGATGGAGAGACTGGTGCCCACAAGCAAGCCCACCCTCTGGGCCGCAGGGGCTGGGTTCCAGTGGCACGGTTAGTCGTAACGGCCGCAAACTCCCTTGGCTGCAGCGGGTGGCCATGTCTTCTGCCTCAGAGGTGCAGGAGTAGGCCATTCGCCCTTCGAGCCAGCACCGCCATTCACAGTGATCATGGCTGATCATCCCCGATCAGTACCCCATTCCTGCCTTCTTCCCATATCCCCTGACTCCGCTATCTTTAAGAGCCCTATCTAGTTCTCTCTAGAAAGCATCCAGAGAACCGGCCTCCACCACCCTCTGAGGCAGAGAATTCCACAGACATTCTTTTAGGAAGGAGATGAGGAGACATTACTTTAGTCAGAGGGTGGTGAATCTGTGGAATTCATTACCACAGGAGGCTGTGGAGGCCAAGTCAGTGGATATTTTTATGGCAGAGATTGACATTACTTGATTAGTGTCAGAGGTTATGGGGAGAAGGCAGGAGAATGGGGTTAGAAGGGAGAGATAGATCAGCCATGATTGAATGGCGGAGTAGACTCGATGGGCCGAATGGCCTAATTCTACTTCTATCACTTATGAACTTCTGACCTTATGGCTACCCTCACCTGGTTTAGCCCACCAAACGGCATTCTAACGGCTTCCTGGAGCCACAGGTGGGAGCTAGGGGCCAGGTGAGGACTAATGGTGGGCAATCTACCCACAGAGGAGCACGACATATCCTCACCAGAGGTGCTGCCACTCCATGAGCACCCCCATACACACCCATTGTATTGGTAAGGAAATCTTAACTATCATAGGTCCCCACGTAATAATTAATATATAATATTTTATAAATAGGACATTCACTTTGATGTATTTTTGTAATAAGCTACTGATTACAGTTTTCAGAGAACCAGTCATATAATCGAATTCCCCCAAAACATTAATTACCAAATCTCTGAACTGTAAAGAATTATGGATATATTACTGGAGGACTAACTCAAACACCTGAACCATTCCTCTTGAGCCAAAGGTTTAAATTCTAGCAAGTAAACTGGAAAAGGTAATTTCAATAAATGATATAATCTAGAATACTAAATTAGTGTTCGTTCAAAGTTTAATCTATTGGATTGGCAACATCTTTTTATAATGATATTATAAATGTCGTTAACAGTGCAGTGGCACAGCGGTAGAGTTGCTGCCTTAAAGAGCCAGAGACCCCGGGTTTGATGCTGACTACGGGTGCTGTCTGTACGGAGTTTGTACGTTCTCCCTGTGACCGTGTGGGTTTTCTCTGGGTGCTCCGGGTTCCTCCCACACTCCAAAGATGTACAGGTTTGTAGGTTAATTGACTTCGGTAAATTTGTAAATTGTCCATTGTCGTAAGATAGTGTTAAGGGCCTGTCCCACTTGGCCGTCATTTACGCGACAGGCCGGTAGTGACTGACGCGTGACGGTCGCGCGACGGTCGCGCGCGTCATCATGCGTCCGCACAGACGTCTGGAGCGCGTGACGTCATTTGAAGATGGACACAAAATGCAGGAGTAACTCAGCGGGACCGGCAGTTTGTCTGGAGAGAAGGAATGGATGACGTTTCGGGTCGAGACTCTTCTTTCAGACTGAAGAAGAGTCTCGACCCGAAACATCACCCATTGCATCTCTCCAGAGATGCTGCCGGTCCCGCTGAGTTACTCCTGCATTTTGTGTCTATCTCCAATCGTCTTGGCCCCGCTCTGGGAGTAGGAGTGGGGGCGGATCCGGATCCGCAACGGCCGTGAGCCCCAGGCCGAGCTCGGTGATCGTTTGCCTGCTTCTGCTGCTGTTGGAGGTGAGACGTTGCGTCGCGCCAGGGTCTTGGGCCTGTCCCACTTTGGCCGTCAGTTACCCGACAGGCCGGTGGCGTGCAAAGATTTAGTTCAGGACGAAGTCCACACCCTCCACGCCACTCCACACTCCTCCACACCACTCCATGCGCCCGTCCCGCGCTACCCACGCGCTACCCACACGCTACCTACACTTTACCCACACGCTCGCAGGTCGCGTAAATGGCGCGCGAATGACGGCCAAGTGGGACAGGCCCTTTAGTGTGCGGGGATAGTATTAGAACGGGGCGGACCCCTTGGGCCGAAGGGCCTGTTTCCATGATCTATCTTGAAACTAAACTGGACTTTTAGAGAAGAAAACTCGATCCACAACTCCAAATCCATCATACAGTCATACAGCACTGAAACAGGCCCTTCGGCCCAACTCACCCATGTCACCTTTCCACGTTCTCCTGAGACACTGCATGACCCACTGTGTTACTCCAACACTTTGCGTCCTCTTGTGTAGACCAGCATCTGACCCGAAACATCTGATGAAGGGTCCGACCCGGAACATTGTCCTCCAGAGATGTTGCGTGACCCACTGGAGTTACATACTGCAGGTCTCTCAAATTTACCATTGCAGAAATGAATTCCCAACATTTTGTTGAGATCATTGGGATGTCGTTCCAACACCTGTTGCCAGGTATGCTACACTTATGGTGACAACTCACTTTTATCTCCGCGACTCCCCATCTGTCGGGCCCAAATGTTTCGTAGCAGATGGTGAGCAGAGGAGAATAATGTGAGTTGTTTGCATCGGTTTAATTTGAGGCATCCATCATGGTTTCAGATGCCAGCTTATTGTTAAAATTTTAAAACTGTATTCAGCTAAAATTAGAAGGGATAAGGACAATGAAAGGACAGTCATAACACAGCTACAAAGGCCCCAAAGACTTTCAGAGAACTTCAAAGCGGGTTTCAATCCATTAGTAGCTCACGTCAAGGTTAAAAGATGGGGAACTAATAATTGAAATAGTGCAAGATACATTCATTGTCAAGGCAACTAATGGAATCATCTCACTTCGAACATCTCGACAGCTTCTAAAAGTAACTTGCTTCAGACCTAAGGGTTGTGATAATAGTCTTCAGAGCCACAACTTCATCAAGGAGTCAAAGTAATCTTGATTATATCTATTATTTTGCTGCCCCTTTACATTATCACTTAGACATAGAGACATACAGCACAGAGGCAGGCCCTTCGGCCCAACTTGTTCATGCCCACCAAGATGCCCAGTCTTAGTTTTTTTAGTTTAGTTTGGAGATACTGTGCGGAAACAAGCCCTTTGGCCCACCGAGTCCGCGCCGACCAGCGATCCCCGTACACTAGCACTATCCTACAGACACTAAGGACAATTCACATTCACACCAAGCCTACAAACCTGTACGTCTTTGGAGCGTGGAAGGAAAGCAAATATCTCGGAGTAACCCCACACGGTCGCAGGGAGAATAGACAAATTCCGTACAGACGGCACCCGTAGTCAGGATTGAACCTGTGTCTCTGGCGCTGAAAGCGCTGTAAGGCAGCAACTCCACCGTGCCCATCTAACCTTGTCCCAGTTGCCCATGTTTGGCCCATATCCCTAGAAACCTTTCCTATCCATCTGCCATTTTGCTGTAACCTTGCAAAGAAAAGTATTGCAATTCCCATCTGAGGATAGTTAGCTCAACTAGTTTACACTAGATTAGATTTCCAGATCTATAAATCTGAGGAGGTTGATGGATGTCTATTGGATTAATGGGGAAAAAAACAACCCTGTGTGGCATATTAATCCTGCAACTAATCCTGTATGTTTGCTGCAGTGCTCATTGCCAACTGTACCGTCAATGATGGATTTAAGATTCAACCATAACATTGCAATTCATTTATGAACAGAATCAGATCAATTGTTGTTTTTGTGTTCAGTTCCTTCCTGCAACCAGATCACAGGTTTAATCTTCACGGTCTCAGCTCTTCATAGGAAGCTTGGAGTCGTTCCCGATAAAAGATTGGCCTGAATTGAGGATAGACACAAAATGCTGGAGTAACTCAGCAGGAGAGGCAGCATCTCTGGAGTCATAGAGTCATAGTCATACAGTGTTGAAACAGGCCCTTCAGCCCATCTTGCCCACACTGGCCAACATGTCCCAGCTACACTAATCCCACCTGCCACAGTGGTGCAGCTGGTAGAGCTGCTGCCTAAAGGGCCTGTCCCACTTGGCCGTCATTTACGCGACAGGCCGGTAGTGACTGACGCGTGACGGTCGCGCGATGGTCGCGCGCGTCATTATGCGTCCGCACAGCCGTCTGGAGCGCGTGTCGTCATTTGAAGATAGACACAAAATGCAGGAGTAACTCAGCGGGACCGGCAGCTTCTCTGGAGAGAAGGAATGGATGATGTTTCGGGTCGAGACCCTTCTTCAGTCTGAAGAAGGGTCTCAACCCGAAACGTCACCCATTGCTTCTCTCCAGAAATGCTGCCGGTCCCGTTGAGTCACTCCAGCATTTTGTGTCTATCTCTAATCATCTTGGCCCCGCTCTGGGAGTAGGAGTTTGCCTGCTGCTGCTGCTGTTGGAGGTGAGACGTTGCGCCGCGCCAGGTTCATGGGCCTGTCCCACTTTGGCCGTCAGTTACGCGACAGACCGGTGGCACGCGAAGATTTCATGCAGGACGAAGTCCACACTCCCCCATACCACTCCATGCGCCCGTCCCGCGCTATCCACACGCTACCCACATGCTACCCACACGCTACACACATGCTACCCACACGCTACACACACACTAGCAGGTCGCGTAAATGGCACGCAAATGACGGCCAGGTGGGACAGGCCCTTTACAGTTCAAGTCCAGGGTTCAATCTTGACCTCGGGGGCTGTCTGTGTGGAGTTTGCACGTTCTCTCTGAGACCACATGGGTTTCTCTGGGTGCTCTGCTTTCCTCCCACATACCGGAGAAGTGCAGCTTAATTGGACTCTGTAAATTGTCACTAGTTTATGTGTAGGGGGTGAGATAACATAGTTTAGTTTAGAGATACAGGGTGGAAACAGGCCCTTCGGCCCACCGAGTCCAGACCGACCAGCGACCACCCCAAACATTAGTTCGATCCCACACACTAAGGGCCAATTTACAGAAGCCAATTAACCTATAAACATGTACATCTTTGGGATGTAGGAGGAAACCGGAGCTGCCATAGAGAATGCACGTGGTCACGGGGAGAACGTACAAACTCCACCCATTCAGCACCTGTGGTCGGGGTTGTACCCGGGTCTCTGGCGCTGTGAGGCAGCAACTCTACCGCTGCGCCACTCATTACTCAGGTTGAAAATGTGCAGAATTACTTTGACCTTTATAGTTGCCCTGAACTTGGCGTCAGTGCAAATGAACTTTACAAATGGAATACAAAATGCTTATGCTATCGAATGTGCTCCTTGGAGCAAGTGAACATAAATGAATATTAACTCAATTACGTTATATCTGGGGCTGGGTCAAGGACTTGCCGGGATCAAAGAGCTTTTTGACTTTGGTAATGTGTGCAAATATCTCCAGCCTGCATGAAATGACCCCTGTAGCAAACAGTGCGGTGACTTGCAGCAACGTAACTGGAGTCTGAATATCATGTAGGTTCATTTATATTCCAAACATACTGTGCATTAATAATGAAGATGAAAGGAGTAAATGCAGTACTTGTTGATACATCTGGGACCTGTGTTTATGCAAGCTCTCCTCTGACTGAGTATTATTGGCTCTGATTCAGAATTTAGAGATACAGTGCGGAAACAGGCCCTTCGGCCCACCTAGTCAGCACCAGCGACCCGTGATCCCCGCACATGAATACTTAGTCTACACCCACTAGGGACAATTTACATTTACACCAAGCCAATTAACCTACAAACATGTACGTCTTTGGAGTGTGGGAGGAAACCGAAGATCCCGGAGCAAAACCCACGCAGGTCACGGGGAGAACGTGCAAACTCCGTACAGACAGCAGCCATAGTCAGGATCGAACTCGGGTCTCCGGCGCTGTAAGGCAGCGACTCTACCGCTGCGCCACCCTGACCGCCGCAGTTTACTTTCTTGCTGTTGCTCCACTCTTCAATTAATTACCCAGTGATCACTCACATACATCCTTTTTATTGCAGTAGAACTCAGTTTTGAAGCAAAAATCTTTGGTGGAATATATTGTCCAGATTGGTGCTGAAGGTCTTTCAAGATCAGAGTCATAATGAACTGACGATGCTGGAGTGTTGAGCAAAACACTCTGTGGAAATAGTCTGTGGAATTCCCTACCTCAGAGGGCGGTGGAGACCGGTTCTCTGGATACTTTCAAGAGAGAGCTAGATAGGGCTCTTAAAGATAGCGGAGTCAGGGGATATGGGGAGAAGGCAGGAACGGGGTACTGATTGGGGATGATCAGCCATGATCACATTGAATGGCGGTGCTGGCTCGAAGGGCCGAATGGCCTACTCCTGCACCTATTGTCTATTGTCTATTGTCTAAAACATAAAGTGCTGGTGTAACTCAACGGGCCAGGCAGCATCTGCGAAGGGAATTGACAGGTGCGTTTCAAAACTTTTCACTGTACCTCAGTGCACGTGACGATAATAAAGCTAATAAATCTGATGACACCACGCAAACTCCTTGGGAAGCACAGCATTCAAAACTAGGTGGTAAAGTTGGTGTAAAATGAAGCTAACAGGTCAGAGCAATGAAAGACGCCAGAAACCTTTGAGCAAAAACAAAAGTGATTCAGTCTGAAGAGGTTCCTAACCCAAACCATCCCAAGGCAACTGAACCATCCTACCACAACTAGAGAGCAGTCCTGAACTACTATCTACCTCATTGGTGACTGTCGGACTATCTGTGATCGGGTTTTACTGGCTTTACCTTGCCTTAAAAGTTATTCGCTTATCATGTATCATCTACATACTGTAAGTGTAAGAAAGAACTGCAGATGCTGGTAAAATGAAGAAGGGTCTCGACCCGAATTGTTGCCCATTCCTTCTCTCCAGAGATGCCTCACCCGCTGAGTTCCTCCAGCATTTGGTGTCTACCTTCGATTTTACAAGCATCTACTGCATATACTGTAAATGGCTCGATTGTTATCATGTATAGTCTTTCCGCTGACTAGATAGCACGCAACAAATAAAAGCTTTTTACTGTACCTTGGTACACGTGACAGTAAACTAAACTGAATTAAACCCATTCCCTCCAAGGAACTGCAGATGCTGGAAAAATCGAAGGTAGACAAAAATGCTGGAGAAACTCAGCGGGTAAGGCAGCATCTATGGAGCGAAGGAACAGGTGACATTTTGGGTCGAGACCCTGCTTCAGACTGATGTGGGGGTGGGGAAGCAGAAAGGAAGAGGCGGAAACAGTGTGGGCTGTGGGAGAGCTGGGAATGGGAGGGGAAAGAGGGAGATCATTGACCTCCAATTTCAGGTAGTCCTTGCTTTCTCCCTCTTTCCCCTCCCCTTCCCAGCTCTCCCTCAGCCCACTGTCTCCACCTCTTCCTTTCTTCTTTCCGCCCCCCCCCTCCACATAAGTCTGAAGAAGGGTCTCGACCTGAAACGTCACCCATTCCTTCGCTCCATAGATGCTGCCTCACCCGCTGAGTTTCTCCAGCATTTTTGTCCACCTTCTTCTTGCGTATGGCGTGCCCAGCCTAAAGTTATAGATCAAGGGCAGACGTCCAGGCCAGGACAGCATCAGTTACTGGGTGGATGGCTTTGAT
>JAXLNO010002126.1:57732-95232 GCA_038087875.1 Malacoraja senta | reverse complement strand
GAAGCTGTTGTGGAAGAGATGACCGGAGAGATGCAGACGATGAAGTTAGAAATAGACAGCCTCAAGAGCCATCTTACAAAAGTTTCTGATAAATGTGTTGACCTAGAAGCTCGCTCAAGACGTCAAAATATACGTATACGTGGAGTAAAAGAGGGAGCTGAGGGGGACAATGCTTGTGAGTTCACTGCCAATCTAATTAAACATGTACTCAAACTACCTGAGGCACCTGTAATTGAAGTAGCACATCGACTACCCAGATTGAAACCAAGATCTCAAGGAGAACATGCCTACCCACGATAGATCATAGTTAAACTTCGGGATATCCCAACAATGGAAGCGCTGATGAAAAAAATTAAATACGGAGAGGAGATGATGTACAGAAATGATTCTATTAAAACTCCTACGGGACTACCCTTACGAGATTGTGCAAAAGAGAAGAAAGTTCTCACAGACCAGAGAAGCTCTTTACGGTGTCAAGGGTGTCATATGTGGAGTGTATTATCCGGCCAGGATGCGTATTACTTTCATGTGAAAGTCAAAAACATTCATTAACTCGGTAGAATCTCTTAAATACGCTCAAGAAATCGTGGCCAAGGCAGCAACAAGTGAAGATTGATCACCAAGACGTCATGAACAAATTAATTTGCTTATTCCCCAACAAGAATATCACAAGAAAAGTGAAATAACTGAACATCAATCTTTTAAAATTATTATACGCAACAGATTTTCCATGAGACGTGTATAGACATTATTATCTCCCCTTGAACATTGCGGCATCTAACTCAAGGACACTCTGTGCTCAAACGAGGAAAGACTGATAACATGCGACTGACGATCTGATGTGCTGAGAGCGAAAAACATCACATGGCTTATATAGTTTTATAAAATATTGAGAATCAATAATAATTAATAATTAACAATACTAATATAGAAATAGCAATTGAAAACTGATAAAAATGTGTTGCCTGCTTTATAACACAGACAACAGTAATTACATATGTTCCGCAGCTCGAAGTGGGGAGGGGAGGAGATTAGGCAACTGGCATAATTCCACGAGCCTGACTCCGGTTAACCCTTTCAGCTCACTTTTAACAATACTAAAACCAATTCAAAAAATACTTAAGAGATAAAGAGTGAGGAATATATGTAACTGAATACATTTGAAGTCGGAATGAAACATATATATGGCTTATATAGTTTTACAAAATATGGAGAATCAATAATAATTAATAATTAACAATACTAATATAGAAATAGCAATTGAAACTGATAAAAATGTGTTGCCTGCTTTATAACGCAGACAACAGTAATCACATATGTTCCGCAGCTCGAGTGGGGAGGGAAGGAGACTAGGCACCTGGCATAACTCCAGGAGCCTGACTCCGGTTAACCCTTTCAGCGAACAGCTCACTTTTAACAATACTAAAACCAATTCAAAATAGTTAAGAGATAAAGAGTGAGGAATATATGTAACTGAATACAATTGAAGTCGGAATGAAACATATATATATACTGCAACTGGGTGAAATAGAACTGATTTGGAAACGGTACAGACCCCCTAGGTTTTGGGTAATAAAGGCAGCGGAGCTAACGTCATAACATCTACGCCGGAAGCGATATCGATGTCGTACCCCACAGACGAGTGGGACACTCACTACGGTGTTGAAAACTCAGACATCGTAAACTTATTTGATATACCTTTTTTATTTTTTATTTTTATCACAATACGTCACATCTATGTGTTTTTTTTCCAAGGACAATCGCGGAGGAGAACTACCAAGGAAGTCTATAATAGAAATGCCCCCCAAATAACCAGAGTCCTGAGGTATGAATGCACCATAATAAATAAGATCATTAAAATTGGTAAAAATGTATGACGATAATCAAAAGAAAATGGGAGGAATCACACTATGTAGCTGGAATATAAGGGGTATTAATTAACCTATTAAAAGGGGCAAGATACTAGCTCAGTTGAAATCATACAACACGGACAGTACGTTTCTACAGGAAACGCATCTTAAACATCAAGATCAGACGAACTGAGGGCGAACTGGATAGGACAAACATTTCACTCTTCATTCACCTCCAAATCTAGAGGTACTGCAATCATCATTCGTAAAGGAATTCCATTTAAATCAAAGAATACTATTTAAGATAAGGAAGGGAGATACCTTATAGTAGCAGGAGAGATCAATAATACGCCAATCACGCTGGTAAACATATACGCGCCCAATTTCGATAACCCTCAATTTTTTAATAAAATTCTGAATATAATTGCAGAATTTAATTATCAAAATGTTATAATTGGAGGAGACTTTAACTGTGTTTTAGACCCTTATCTAGATAAATCGATGCAAAAACAAAAAGGTAATATGAAATCTAAAACCAGTGAACTTTTACATACATATATGGAAAACACAAATATAGCAGATGTGTGGAGGATTGCAAACCCGACGGGAAGGGATTATTCGTTTTTATTCAACGGTGCATAAAACATACTCACGGATAGACTATTTTCTTGTGGATACAAAATTAATTACGCACACTATGAACCCTAAATACCACACTAATGCGATCTCAGACCACTCTCCGTTAACTTTTGTTTTAAAACTAGAAGGAATGTCTATGAATAAATCGTTCTGGAGGTTTAACTCGCAAATTTTAAAAGACCCACAAGTGAGTATATATCTAAAAAAACAGATGGATCTATTTTTTGAGATAAATGATACACCAGATATTTCCCCCACGCTACTATGGGAATCCTTCAAAGCATTTATTAGAGGAGTCATTATTTCATTCCAAGCTTATCAAAATAAAAAGAATAAGAATGTACAAAGACATTTAGAAGAACAAATAAAACAATTAGATACAGATAATGCTAAAGATCCAACTATGGATAAACATAATAAAATCCTACTATTGAAATTCAAGCTAAATAAATTACTGTCAGAGAAAGTTATAACATTATTTCAAATCACAAAACAAGAACACTTCGAATTCGGGGACAAACCCCACAAACTTCTAGCACGCCAACTGAAAAAACGGGAAAAAGAGAATGCAATATTAAAGATTAAATCAGACAGAGGGGAATTATTAACACTACCCAAGGATATCAATAAAAGATTTGCTCAATTTTACCAGAATCTATACACATCTAAAACCTTAATAGACAATAATAAAATCTCAGAATTTTTAGTTAACTGTAACCTACCACAATTAGAACTGAGGGAACAAGAGGAACTGGGAGCACAAATTACTTCTAAGGAGATAGAAGACACAATAAAAACACTAAAGAATGGAAAAACACCAGGACCAGACGGATTCAGTAATGAATTTTATAAATCTTTTTATGACATAGTTACTCCAAGATTACAGAAAATGTATACACATGCTTTTAAAGAGCAAAACTTACCTGAAACACTAGCAGAATCAACGATCATATTAATACTTAAAAAAGATAAAAAATATAGAAGAACCAGGATCATATAGAGCCATTGCTTTGTTAAATACGGATCAAAAAATAATAGCGAAAACACTAGCCAGTAGACTAAGCAGGTATGTTAGTAGACTAATAAATGAGGATCAAACAAGATTTATACCCAAGAGACATTCATTTAATAATTTGAGACGTTTGCTTAACATAATGCACTCACATAAATCTCAGGACCAAGAGTTATCTATCATCTCATTGGACGCAGAAAAAGCGTTTGATCAAGTAGAATGGGACTATATGATTAAAGTATTGCAAAAAATCCAATTGGGAGAGAACTTCATTGCATGGATAAAACTATTATATAACAAACCTACGGCTAGAATATTAACTAATAATATATTATCCTCGAAATTTGAACTATCGAGGGGCAATAGACAAGGATGTTCATTATCATCGCTGTTATTTGCTTTAGTAATTGAACCCCTTGCTGAAAAAATAAGAACACACATGGATATTTACGGTTATAATACAAAATATTCAAATAACAAAATATCCCTATATGCCGATGATGTACTACTGTACATCACAAAACCACAAATTAGTATACCAAATATATTAAATTTAATTGAGGACTTTGGATCCTTCTCAGGATATAGAATAAATTGGAACAAAAGTGAAATTATGTCGATAAAACCAAAAGACTCAACACACCTCAGGAAATTCCCCTTTAAAATAGCTAAAGAAAAATTCAAATATTTGGGAATTGAAATTACTAGAAATTATCAGGATACGTTTAAAGCCAATTATAATCCCTTACTTAATAAATTAAATAATATGATTAAATTCTGGAAAACACTTCCGATGTCCTTAATAGGCAGAATAAATGCTATAAAAATGATTTTCTTACCACAAATCCTATACCTATTTCAATCAATACCTATATATCTCCCAAAAAAGTTTTTCAAAAAATTGGACTCAGACATTACAAATTTTATATGGGATTATAAATCCCATAGAATACAAAGAGCTCACCTTAATAAACGAAAAGAGTTGGGGGGGTCTCGCGCTCCCTAACTTTATGTATTATAATTGGGCAGTAAATATTAAAAATATGATTCACCTGCTGGACAATTCTGCCCAGCAGGCGGACTGGATTGTAATGGAAAAAGGGGACTGCTCCCCGAGTAATATAGGAGCGATTATTCTCTCTCCAATAAATTTGAATAATAAAAATTATAATAAAAATCCAATTATAAATAGCACAATTAGAACATGGAAACAAATAAAACAGAATCTAAAATTAAGAAACCTATCTCTCTCAATACCAATAGTTAATAACCCATCGTTTAAACCTTCAACCATAGACAAATCATTTATACAATGGGAAAGAATGGGAATCAAAACGCTCGAAGATCTGTATGAATTGGGAAAAGTACTATCATTTCAACAACTACAACGGAAATATAATTTGAAAAATAACCAATATTTTAAATATCTACAAATTCGTGATTACCTGAAAAAATACACAAAAGACTATCATAATATGCCTTCCGACTTACTAGATGAAGCAATGAAGACAAAGGCGGAATCAGCTAATCTAATATCGTACTTATATAATATCATTTTAAACATAGAAATACCCACAACAGATGGAATTAGAAGAGACTGGGAACAAGAATTAGCTATAAAAATTTCAAAAGAGAGCTGGGATAACCATTTACTACAGGTGCATAAATGTTCGATCAACGTACGACATATGCTTATCCAATTCAAAACATTACATAGATTATATTATTCAAAAACGAAATTAAATAAAATCTTTCCTAATGTTTCACCAATCTGTGATAAATGTCTATGTCAAGAAGCTACCATAGCGCATTCTTTTGTTTTTTGTACAAAAATCCAAAAATTCTGGTATGAAATATTTGATATTTTTTCAAAATTAATTAAAATAAAACTGGTACCAAAACCAGAATGGATCATTTTTGGAATATCAGAAGGTATCCCTGTGTATCAGAAGAACTTATTCAATTACGGGCTAATAATGGGAAAAAAGCTCATACTTAAATTCTGGAAAAATGCGCCCACACCAACAATAAAAATGTGGACATCAAATATGTTTGAAACATTACATCTGGAAAAGATGAGATTCCTCTTAGCAGGTAAAGCAGACCAATTCCAAAAGACGTGGTCTACGTTTCTGGACCTATTACAAGCATGAGGTGCAATAGTCATTTAAAAAATAAATAAAGAAAGAAATGGTATCAGGACCTGGTAATGGGAGGTAAAACAATAAAAAGAGACTTGGTTGGTGGACCCCTTTCTGCGATTGTTCCTACTTTCTTTTTCTTTCTTTTCTAGGGTCTACTTTCTTACTTTACTTCCTTCTCTAACTTCTTTTCTAAGGGGCTTTCTTTTCCCTACACTCTCTTGCACTTCACGACTCTTGCGCACTTTCTTTACTTTTCTTACTTCTATCTTTCTCTTAAAGCTCAAAAAAATGAAGCGGTATAAAAAATGTATTAAGATATAAGTGTTGTGTATTATTGTAATTTACCGTACTTCTAATAAAAATTAAAAAAATAAAAATAAAAAATGGTTACCTGCAGTTCACCGCATGTCCTCCAGTTGGCTTCACCGCATGTCCTCCAGTTGGCTTCACCGCATGTCCTCCAGTTGGCTTCAGCGCATGTCCTCCAGTTGGCTTCACCGCATGTCCTCCAGTTGGCTTCACCGCATGTCCTCCATTTGGCTTCACCGCATGTCCTCCAGTTGGCGCTGCGTGGCAACAGTACAGGTGACGGGTCGTGCAACATCCCTATGGGACTGGTGTTTGAGAGATGAGTGAAGAGAGGAAGGGAAAGGACCCGGTGTTGGTTGGTGAATGAGTGAGTGAGTGAGTGAGTGAGGTGGGGAATGTGCGCACCAGGGTGAGGGAGGGGGGGTGAAGGGAAGGACGTTCATCTCCATCTTCTTGCCCCATATTTCCCTTTGACCTTCCCACCCACCTCCCTCTGGCTTTACATTTCCCAGCTCGTCCTGATCCAACAAGTTTCATCACTTTCACCCTCATCTTTGTCACTGACTCCACCATCTGCCAGCGGCGCAGCAGCCTCTGCCCTCGCTTTCCCTCCTCCCCCATGACAGAGCCGAGCCGAGCCGCCCGGAGCCGGAGCCGGAGCCGCCCACCGGGGCTGAGAGACCGCGGCTGCCGCCCGGAGCTGCCCCTCCCCCAGCGTCAGCCCCGCCCGCCCCGGCCCCAGCGTCACCGGCACCGCCGCCCATCGCCCAGCGGCCGGACCGTCATATCCCGACACTCCGGCCCCGGCCCCGCCCCCGCCCGGCCGCTGCTCAAGGCGTCGCCACCCGGTAGAGCGGGCGGGGCCTCCCTGGGGCGGCGGCTGCTGCTGCTGTTGTTGTTGTTGCCCTGACCCGCCCCCGGCCCAACACGTCCTTCTGCTCCTCCCTCACTCCCTCCCTCCCTCCCTCACTCACTGGCGCCGCCGCCGATGTCGACGATCCCCGGCCGCTGCTGCCCGTCCGTCCGCTCGGCCCAGCATCGGGGTGGAGGAGCCTCGGCCGCTCGTCAGCCGGCGCTCGGTCGGTCGGTCGATGCCCCGGCAGTTTCCAGCAAAGATACTAGAGGAGCAAGATAGACCACTCCTCCGAAATCCAATGGACTGACGTGTAGTACGCAATGGAACGTCACGGCCGCCATTTTCTAATGCAAAACGCGACTTCCGGTTTGCCTCCCGCTGCTTTGATCCAAAGATTATATAGCGGAGCGGAGCGCCTCTAGTATCTTTGGTGTAATCTGCTCTATCATCCTTGGTGTAACCAGTGTAATTGGTGTTGTAGGGAACAGTGTTTGATGGAGCGCATCTATCACCTCACATATTTTAGTTAATTTTATTGTAAATGTTTTCCCCGTTCCCCCATTTCCCTCCCATCTTTCCTCCCTAGCCGCCACCTTTGCGTAGTTTCCCTTGCATTGTATTGTGCAGCTTCCCTTGTGTTGCTTTAACACACACTGCACAAAATTAAATGTAACTTATATATATATTTATATGTTTGTGTATGAGAGGCAAGTTAAGGGTCTGTCCCACCAGCTTGCAATTGCATGCGTCCAGCGCGAACAAACGTGGTCGCTTGTTTTTTTAAATGTGCTATATAAATAAAAGTGACTTGACTTGACATATTTCTCGTTTCTTTCTTCAAATTTCCTCTAATTTGTTTAGCAACCTTTTTCCTTCAATCTCTGTGTGTATGTATATATATATTTGTGTGTGTGTATCACTATATATATATATATATAAATATATATATATACATACATATGTGTGTGTATATATATAAATATATATATACACACACATATATATCACTATATATATATATATATCACAATATATATTACAATAAGTGTATATACATATATATACACATACATATTAGTATGTATACACATATATATACACACACATATATATAACATATATATGAAATCCTAATATTGTGAATAAAATATCCATGAACACAATGTCGAAATATTTTTCCATTATTTCATTCTATATTAGCGTAACACAATGTAGTGCATACATCCCTACATATTTAAATTCAGTCGATAAGTTGGTCAAATAATATGGGGACCTTCTTGCTTTTTTTGAGACATGGATTTTTAAAACTTGAATGTCTCATAACGATACATTTGTGGGTCAGCAGTATTTTGCACCAACCCCCACAATTTCAAATAATTCTAAATTGAACTTCATAAACAAGGAAAACACTTTTTATTTACATTTTGTGCGCGACATATACAGGGTTGCAGTGTTTTCCATATCAGCTAATCAATAAAAGTGATGTCAAATTCATCATATTTCAAACAAAGGACAACATTTCCAACTTATATACAATAACTAGACTAAGTTGGGTCCCAGCATCACACGGGAGGGCTGGTCACCCAATGCAATATTCCACCTCTCCACCAATTCCAATATTGCTGCCCAGTGCGGGGGGGTGGGGGGCTTTCTGTTGCGCTAGTATGGGTGTTGTGGGCCGAAGGGACTTGTTTCCAGAGGGCTAGTATGGACATTGCGGGTCGAATGGATTCTTGGGCTGGCAGCTCAGTCACTGAGGCCTGGCAGTACAGTCACTCAGACTTGGCAGGCTGGCAGCTGAGTAACTGCCAGAAATTCTGCCCAAAACAGGTGACAGACTCTGTGAGAGAGAAGGGGGAGAGGGTGGACTGAATGGATTATTGGCCTGGCAGTTCAGTCACTTACAGCTGGTGGGCTGGCAGTTCACTTACTCACGGCTCGTGGGTTGGCAGTTCTGTCACTGACGGCTGGTGGGCTGGCAGTGCAGTCACTGACGGCTGGAACCGATATTGCACTAATCCACTCAATTTTAAATGATTCATAATAGAGATCCATTAACATGCTTAACACTTTATTTCTGACATGCATGGTAAGATTTACATAATTAACATTATTCTGTGCGCGAGATATACAGGGTTGCAGTGTTAAGCATATCAGCTAACCAGTGAAAGTAATGTACAATTCAACCTATGTAACACAATGATAGCCCCACCCCTGCTTACACCAAATACCAAAACGTTCAACGAAGATACAATAATAAATAAATCGCCATTTGCATTGTTTTGTGCAGTTAACAAATCACAATTTCACACAATGTACATAAGACGGCAGTTATTTGACAAATACTCCGCAGTTCGGTGTAGATCATGTCCTGTCGACATCTGAAATTAAAGAAAATATCATGCAGTCAATATGTTCTTAATCTGCATTAAATAACAGATATAAAGAAAATGCTCTTGAGAAGATTTTTAAAAGGATGTTGCCATGAGGACTCGACTATCTGAGATCAATGATCTAACTACAGTGAGAGATTGAACAGGCTAAATAAAAATTTCAATATGCCACAGAAGTAATAAATGTTTTCTTACCTTTCCTCCTTAATGGGGAACCTGAAGAAAGACAAGTCGGGTTGCCTACATTGCCGATTGTTTTTCTCAGGTCCATCTGGAGCACACGGTATTGGGGGTAGGGTGTTGACATGGATAGAAAATTGGTTGGCAGACCGGAAGCAAAGAGTAGGAGTGAACGGGTCCTTTTCAGAATGGCAGGCAGCGGCGAGTGGAGTGTCGCAAGGGTCGGTGTTGGGGCCACAACTGTTTACCATATATATCGAGCAACTGTCCATATGGTGCCAGCACAATAACCTGGCACTCAACACCAGCAAAAAGACAACAACAAGTAGTAAACACTGCCCAGTCGATCATCGGCTCTGACCTCCCTTCCATCGAGGGGATCTATCGCAATCGCTGCCTCAAAAAGGCTGGCAGTATCATCAAGGACCCATGCCATCCTGACCACACACTCATCTCCCTGCTGCCTTCAGGTAGAAGGTACAGGAGCCTGATGACTGCAATGACCAGGTTCAGGATTAGCTACTTCCCCACAGCCATCAGGCTTTTAAACTTGGCTCGGACAAAACTCTGAACATTAATAGCCCATTATCTGTTATTTGCACTTGATCAGTTTATTTATTCATGTGTGTATAAATTTATATAATTGTATATGGACACACTGATCTGTTTTGTAGTCAATGCCTACTATGTTCTGTTGTGCTGAAGCAAAGCAAGAATTTCATTGTACAATCAGGAACACATGACAATAAACTCAATTGAACGAACTTGAACAATAGTATTACTTCAAATAAATAATGTCTGAAAATTATGCACTTTATTTATGTTCCACTTTTTGAAGTTTTTTACAACTCCTTTTAACAGTCATGTTATGCATTTTTCTATTCTTGAATTTGAGTCCATAGTGCATGTGTATACTCACAAAGATTGCTACAATTCTAATCTTGACTCTATTGCAGCACAAGTTCATGTCTTTGTATTGCTGTGTGTTATGTATTGCTGTGTTTATTAGATGGGAAATGTTATCCCTGGTCATCTTAACATCATCAAATTCTGTGCGGAACACTTTCTCGCACACTTCACAGAACCCAAGAAAGTATTCCGAAGGCACCATCAATGAGCCAAAGTCAGACGTTGATGTGTCGTATGCTTTGTGATGGATGAATATGAGTGCACGATCTACTAAAGTGGCATCCGTTCGTAATAGAACTTCTCTGCATGTGTGGCATTTTGAGGACAATTCATGTGAAGAGATGATTTTGTGACAGATGTGTCAGGCGATGTAAGCTAGTGTATTCTCTTCAGGGAGATCTCGTGAAATGCTGCAGACTGCATTGTGCTGTTTTGTTTTATTGGTATGGGAGAAAGATGGAGATGGTTTCTTGACTCTGTTTTTTGTTAGTGTTTGCAATGTTAAGATAAATCTGTCTGAGTCGGGGGAACAGTTTGCACTCACAGATGGCTTTATCAGTTCAGCCACCATAACCATCCGGAAAGCACATCGAAACTCCTTCGCTGATGGATTTTCTCTGAATCCGCCCTTTCGCCGAATAGTGGAGAACAAATTCTCTACAACATTCTGATTGATCCGAGATGTAAACATAAAACGGGCGTCTGTGCTTTCCTTTATGTGCTGCCACAGCTGTGAAATGCAAGAAATTGCAAGCCGCCATCCCTTGACAAACAACACATTTTTAGCTCCAAGCACTGTCAAGCTTCGGAGTACAGTCAAGCATGATTCAAAGAATGACTTATGCGCAGACTTTTCTGACATAGGCCTCCTTAACAGTTTGGGGTCCTTGAAAAACCTGCTGTTAAATGAGTCAAACAGTCCATCAACCATTTCAATGAACTCTGCCGTATAAACAGCCTCCCCAGGTAACTTTCCAAGAGCTGCATAGGTGTAGACGCCTGCTGCTACCGAATGGCTAAGCACCTGCGCAGCCTTGTTGACTCTCATTTTAGAGAAGCTGTTTAAAACAAAATGGCCTCTGGTTAATTTATGGGCTTTTCTAATGGGCAACTGTGAATCATGCTCATAAAATGTGTAAATATGCGCCCATTTGATATGTTTTTTTCTGCCATCCTCTTCCTTGACCTCAAAAACATATTTCTCCAAATTTGAGCGAGTGTTTTTCAACAAGTGGGGTGGGTCATGCATGCAATAGATATTGGTTCCCCCGTGGACGAAGAAAGGATGGTCTTCTGTCACACCCAATTTGGAGTACAGTCGAATATTGCTTGGGCCTTGGTCACAAACAACGGCCTTAGGCTGTAGTCCAATAGCCTTAACCTTCTGTAAACATTCATTGAGTAATGTTTGCAGTTTGTCAGCCATTGTGCAGTCCCGTGAAAGAAAGTAACCTACAGGTTGCTTCCATTTCCCCATCAAGCCTCTAACCATGAAAACTAGAGCATGGTTGGCAGACCTTGATGTCTTCCCTTGGGATCCAAAGTCCTCAAAACCTTCCACAGAATCTTCAGTAATATTGTAAGAGAGGCTTGCACATAAACTCATTTCGTCAAAGGAGACTACACATAATGTATCCCTCTCTGACATCCCCACAACCCTGTCTTTCAAAAGTTCAAAGATCTTAGGGGGAAACCCAGGCCTCACTTCAATATTGCTTAACCACCTACGTAGTGATGAGATTGATGGAAGTGTGAAAATGCACTGGCAGAACTGATATGCTCGGGGACTCTGGTGGTAGAGGGACAAGGCAACCACCTTGTCTGAATAACTCCATCGTCTTCCTCTTGCACTTCTACATCTGGACGCATTACGCAACTGCGACGCAAAGAAAGACAGTGCTGGTTCTTGTAAAAATTCACCAGCCCCTCTGATCAAGTCACTAATTGTCTTAATTTCTCTAGTATTCTTTCCCATTGATAATTTAATCTGTTGTACTCTTTTTTTGAGGCGGAAAGTACGCTGTCTTTCCTTCTTCAGAGCTCTGCTGTCATTCACATTTGGTGTGGATTGAAGATCAGCTTTTTCAGGAGTTGTAGAGACATTGCTGGGTTCTTTACGATGAACTTTGTCTGCAGCTGAGCAGTAAGAATGTTTGGCCAGTATGTTGTGTGACACTGCCAAGATAAAAAAAAATGAGAAAGGGAAAAATAAATGTCAAGCATACTAATGAAAAAGATGAAGCATATACATGTAAATAAATCAGCATCTACTAATAATTATAATTAAAAATAGATGTGATGCACCAATTTCAATCTACCAGAAGAAAATCATGATCTTGATTGTTTGAAGATTTTAAAAAGATTAAATCAATTTAAATGTTGTATGAATTATGCTTGAGGAAGCTTTAAATGGATGTTCTTACTTTAATTAAATACTAGTATGCATTCCATCAGCCCACACTGTGTAGTCTTATGTGTGATTATAGTTTTGAGAACATTTCACAAATGAAAATAAAAGTCCCATACATGCCATTACATATTGACCATTGGCAATTATATCAGTTTGGATATAATTTTTTAATATTTAGCCAAAGTGAGAGAATATATTTTATTTTAAAAAGGAGAAAATTACTTGCCTCTTTGCTGTTTTAAAGGCGTTGGTGAGGATGGGAGGTTCTCATTCTTCCTCTTGAGTAACCTGCGTTGGGAAGACAGACGTTTTGGCGGGTTAGGAATGTCAAAGAGCGTTGGAACTGCATTCCAATTTAGCCTGTTCTTGGTCTGCTTGTTGGAAAACTGGTCAAGTTCAAAGTGTAAAGAACAAAGACAACAGTTGGCTGACAAGTACTCCGGGAGATCTTGTCGACGAGTATTCTGGACCCACTGTTGACATCTGAAATTACAGAACATATCATTTAGGATTAACTAATAAGAAAAAAAATGATTATAACTACATGCCTGCAGAATGGATGATGTGTCACTTAAGTGCAATTGTTTTCAGTTGTGTGGAGAGACCTGTATATTGAAGATGCATTTTGCCTCTAATATGTCAATTTACCTTAAATGTAGAAGAGAATATTAAAAACTTCTTACAAAGACCATAAAGTATTTTCTTTCTATCCTCTTTTGGACCTAAGGCATTGCAGGGTTGCCAACTCTCACACAGAGGGAAGGGAGGGAGAGAGGGAAGGGAGGGAGAGAGGGAAGGGAGGGAAAGAGGGAAGGGAGGGAGAGAGGAAAGGGAGGGAGGGAAAGAACGGAGAGGGAGAGAGGGAGGGAGATCGAGAGAAGAGAGGGGAGAGAGAGATCGAGCGAAGGGGGAGAGAGATCGATTCTGACTCCACGGTGTTTTCGATCCAGCGCCGCCCGCCTGCGGCGGGACGCCCTCAGACCGCAGACCGCAGATCCTCGATGTTGATGGTCGGCGGTCACAGCACTCCGGAGCGGGGACCCGGCAAGGCATCGCCCGCTCCGTGTTGGTGTCCCAGCGCTGAGAGAGAGAAGGAGAAAGAGAGAGAAGGGGAAAGAGAGAGAAGAGGAGAGGGAGAAGGGGGTGAGGGAGAAGGGGGAGAGGGAGAAGGGGGAGAGGGAGAAGGGGGAGTGGGAGAAGGGGGGAGGGAGAGTGGAACGATGGCACGTTATAAGGCGCAGCCGTCCCATTCCGGCCAAAGATTATAGAGCAGAGCTCCTCTAGTATCTTTGATTCCGACCGCCGCCGCCGCCGCCGAACCCCCCGCCCCACCATTGCACCCAAAGATTATAGAGCGAGTGGAGTTTTATAATCTTTGATTGCACCCTTCTTCACGGCGGGTTGTGATCTTTGCTTGTGGTGTCTCGACAATTCGAGGGACATAACGGGTAACAGCCGCCGCGTTCCCGGACTCGAATCTGAGCTCAAAAAATCTGGTGGTCACTGGGCCTAATGTGTCCATAACGCGGGCCATATTTTGGAGACCCCTGCCTTACAAGAACAAAACCAAAAACGTACAGAAGTGTTACAATTATTGACTTTATTATTGGTAAATAAAGATTTATTAAAAATAATTCTAATAACTTTCTAATGTACCGACAAACCTAGTTTCCCAATGACCGTTGATGGGAGAACAGAAAATAACATTTTCAGTTCAGAATAAAATCGACAGATGTCAAATATAATATATTGTCTCACCTTTCTTTTTTATCGGGGAACCTAAAGAATGACAGGTCGGGTCGTTTACATTGACGATTAGAGCAATTGATAGCAGAGCAGTGAGATGAAGATTTAGATGTAGATGCCATGACTGTAGCGTCGACAAAATGGCGTCGACAACCACCCATGGCATACTACCCTTTTTTCGCTGAGTGGCGCATCTTGCTCTGCTATATAATCTTTGGTGAAGAGCAGGTAAGGATAAAAGCACTGCCATGCAGCGGGAGGCAGGAATGCAGCCAGTGATGCATGCATTCCCTTTAATGCAGCCAGTGATGCATGCATTCCCTTTAATGCAGCCAGTGATGCATGCATTCCCTTTAATGCAGCCAGTGATCTATGCATTCCCTTTAATGCAGCCAGTGATGCATGCATTCCCTTTAATGCAGCCAGTGATGCATGCATTCCCTTTGATGCAGCCAGTGATGCATGCCTTCTCCTTAATGCAGCCAGTGACGCATGCATTCCCTTTAATGCAGCCAGTGATGCATGCATTGCCTTTAATGCAGCCAGTGACGCATGCATTCCCTTTAATGCAGCCAGTGACGCATGCATTCCCTTTAATGCAGCCAGTGACACATTCATTCCCTTTAATGCCGCCAGTAGCGCATGCATTCCCTTTAATGCAGCCAGTGACGCATGCATTCCCTTTAATGCAGCCAGTGACGCATGCATTCCCTTTAATGCAGCCAGTGACGCATGCATTCCCTTTAATGCAGCCAGTGAAGCATGCATTCCCTTTAATGCAGCCAGTGATGCATGCGTTCCCTTTAATGCAGCCAGTGATGCATGCATTCCCTTTAATGCAGCCAGTGATGCATGCATTCCCTTTAATGCAGCCAGTGATGCATGCATTCCATTTAATGCAGCCAATGATGCATGCATTCCCTTTAATGCAACCAGTGATGCATGCATGCCCTTTAATGCAGCAGGGGGAACATGCACAGGCGCTTGCAGGCCGATCCCCGCATTTTATAATTCACACTATATTCACACTTAATATAGCCCTTCAGGCAGATTTCTGTCTTATTTCCAAACCATTTCCCCAAACTCACGAAGCCGACCTTGCGTGACAACGGCGTGGATGTGGGGAGCCCAGACCGGCCAAAACAGGCCCTTCGGCCCATTCCCCCCCTGCCAGCCCGCAGTTGGTATTGTGTGAATCGGGTCTACGTTCGCCCAAATCCCCTCTAGCAGAGAGAGAGACAGAGAGGGACAGAGAGAGAGACAGAGGGACAGAGAGTGAGACAGACAGACAGACAGACAGACAGACAGACAGACAGACAGACAGAGAGACAGAGGGACAGAGAGAGAGAGAAACAGAGAGACAGAGTGATACAGCGTGGAAACAGGCCATTTGGCCCAACTTGACACACTGGCCTACATGCCCCATCTACACTAGTCCCACATGCTGCCCGCGTTTGGCCCATATCCCTCCAAACCTGTCCTATCCATGTACCTGGCCAAGTGTTGTTATAGTCCCAGCCTCAAATGCCTCCTCCGGCAACTCGTTCCATACACCCACCACCCTCTGTGTGGAAAAGTTGCCCCTGAGGTTTCTATTCAAATTTCCCCACCCCCGCCTCTCTCACCTTAAACCCGTGTCCTCTGATCCTCGATTCCCCTATTCTGGGCAAGAGACTCTGTGTGTCTACCCGATCTATTCCTCTGGTGATTTTGTACACATCTATATGATCACCCCTCATCCTCCTGCGCTCCAAGGAATAGAGTCCCAGCCTGCCCCAACCTCTCCCTGTAGCTCAGGCCCCTCGAGTCCCGGCAACATCCTAGTAAATCTCCTCCGCGCCCTTTCCAAACTCAATGACATCTTTCCTGTAACACGGTGCTCAGAACTGAACGCAATACTCTAAACGCAACCTCACCAACGTCTCGTACAACTGCAACGTGACCTCCCAACTTCTAGACTCAATACAGAGACAGAGAGAGAGAGACATAGATACAGAGAGAGAGAGAGAGAGAGAGAGAGAGAGAGAGAGAGAGAGAGAGAGAGAGAGAGAGAGAGAGAGAGAGAGAGAAAGAGGGAGAGAGAGAAAGAGGGAGAGAGAGAGTGAAAGAGAGACCGACACAGAGAGAGAGACAGAGAAACACAGAGACATAGAGAGAGACAGAGAGAGAGAAAGACATAGAGGGACAGAGACAGACAGAGAGAGACAGAGAGAGAGAGGGTGACAGAGAGACGGAGAGAGACAGAGAGAGAGACAGAGAGAGAGACAGAGAAAGACAGACAGACAGACAGAGAGAGAGATAGGTAGAGAGAGAGAGAGAGAGAGAGACAGTGAGACAGAGAGAGAGAGAGAGAGTGAGAGAAAGCATTTTTGCTGTATTTTCCACTGTTTTGTGGGAAACACTGCGGTGTTGTGAGCGAGTACATACCGGGGGAAATACAAGAGAGAGACAAATGTTGACTTTTTTCCTCTTTTCTTTTCTACAAATGTGAACAATGAAGGAGGATATAGGACCAGGCACCTGCTGCTGCTGATGCTGCTGTGGAAAACAAAGAATTTTGCTCTGAAACTGGAGCCAAGTTTTATTAAAGTGGATGGGTCTTGCAATGAAATAAAAATAAATTCATCAAATCAAACACTTGACTCTTATGATTATTATGATCATCACACATTGAGGCCTGAGGGCTAATAAAGGCCTGATGAGCCTTAGGGGGCATCCTGGGCTAGTACAGGGCCTGATTGGCCAAAGGGACACTTAAGCACATTTTTTAGGGGGGTGTAATCTCAGTTTTGAGTACAGTCACCTTTGACTATTATGATCATCACACACTGGCTGGAGAGGGCTAGTGTGGGGACAGAGAACAGTGTGGGGGGACAGAACAGTGGGGACAGAGAACACGCCTGATTGGCAGAAGGGACACCTGGGCTAGCATAGATGGGCCGAATGAGGGAATGCTTTCTGCAATTTTTCCAGCCGGCCTCGTGAGGCCTAAAATAGATTGAAATTGAAATTGAAATTGAAATTGAAATTATTTTATTTGTCACATGTGCCAATTGGCACAGTGAAATGTGTGATTACCATACAGCCATACAATCAAAAATAAGAACACAACACATGATAGAGTTCAACATAAAACATCCCCACACAGCAGAATCAAATTTTCCCACTGTGAGGGAAGGCACCAAAGTCAGTCGTCTTCCTCTAATGTTCCCCGCTGTTCACCCGTGGTCGGGGCCTCCCCGAGCCCACCGCAGTCGCCGCTACGGGCGGTCCGATGTTCAGGCCTGCTCGCCGGGATGATGTAAGTCCGAAGTCGGGGCTGGGTGACCTCCTCAGTGGCTTGGACATCAGAGTCGGCCACCTCCTACCGGAGTCCACGGCTCCCAAAGTCCGCAGGCCGCGCCGGGCAGAGATGCAGAGATGCAGCGCTGGCGGCCCTCGGCAAAGGGCCCCAGGACTCCGTGATGTTATTCAGCACCGGCCGCGCTGGAAGCTCTCCCAAACCGCAGCTCCACCATGTTGGAGCTCTCCCAAACGCTGGAAGCTCTCCCAAACCGCAGCTCCACCATGTTGGAGCTCTCCCAAACGCTGGAAGCTCTCCCAAACCGCAGCTCCACCATGTTGGAGCTCTCCCAAATGCTGGAAGCTCTCCCAAACCGCAGCTCCACGAGCTCCAAACGGCGATCCAGGTCGGCATCGCCCGCTCCGCGGTGAATTCAGCGCCGCGCCGCCGCTGTTGCAGCTCTGGTCCAGTTCCCGGTCTCCGGCAGGAAAGGCCGCTCCGCTCCAGGTGGTAGGCCGCGTGGAGGGGGGCGAGGACGCGACTTGGAGAAATAGTCGCGTCCCCGCCAGGAAGCGACTGGGAAACAGTTTCCCCCCTTACCCCTACCACCCTCCCCCACATTAAAAAGTTAAAGTTTCCACCTAAACAAACATTAAACTAACTAAAAATTTTAAAAAGATGGAAAAAAACGAACAGGCTGATTCTCAGCCAGGCACGCAGCAAAATCCATTTTTTGACCTTTTCCCTGTGCTGGCTGGCTGGCTGGAAAGGTGCCTTTAAGCCTCCAATGCATCACACAGGCATGAGGGAATACTTGCTGCAATTTGACCAGCTTTGTGGGGCCTATAATGTATTCTCAACCAGGCAGCTCCCTCCTCTCTCTCTCTCCCTCCCTCTCTCTCTCTCTCTCTCTCTCTCCTCCCTCCCTCCCTCCCTCCCTCCCTCCCTCTCTCTCTCTCTCTCTCTCTCTCTCTCTCTCTCTCTCTCTCTCTCTCTCTCTCTCTCTCTCTTTTTTTTCCTTTTTTTTTTCAAAAACTTTATTCAACACACTCAATGAGACATCACATCAATACATAATCAAAAGATACATTATATCAAACCACATCATTCTAGTACAACATTACATTCATTATTTATTATACTCTCCACCCCACGTGGTGACCATCGCCCACGGAAGGCCTCCAGAGTCCCCGTGGACACCGCATATTCCCGCTCCAGGGACACCCGTGCACGGACGTACGCCCGGAAGAGGGGCAGGCATCCAACTCTCGCCTCACCATCGACCGCCCGCTGCCTGGACCCACGAATGGCCATCTTAGCCAGGCCCAGGAGCAAACCGACAGGGAGGTCCCAACCCCCCACTTGGCTCTCCCCACACCCTACCTTATGCCCACACACTAGAATCGTGGGACTAAAATGCAACCAGAACTTAAGGAACAACCCCTTCAGATATTGATACAGGGGCAGCAACCTCTCACACTCCATGTATACGTGGAACACGGTTTCTTCCTTGCCACAGAAAATACACGCGGCAGACGAACCCGTGAACCGACTCAAAAGTTTATTACAAACCACCGCTCCGTGCAACAGTCTCCACCCCAGGTCCCCAATGTAAAGGGGGACAACTCCCTTATAGAAGGACCCCCACCAGGGACCCCCCCCACCATCAGGTGGTAACACCGTCCGCCAAGGTGTGTCAGGACGGGAAACAAAGGCAAGGAGGTGCAGAATGTGCAGGAACATCCTATACAATGTGCGTCTCTTCGCATCACGAAACGGTATGCTGATCATCTCAGAAAGGCGGCTCAGGTTGTGTGGAGCCGGTTTCCGAGATATATCCCGGAGCCTTGGCCCGATGAGCAGATCTGACGGAGCAATTGAAAGCTCAGCCAGAACCACTCTAGGCGCTCGCCTCTCCTCGACACCCGCCATGACTGGGCGAGGACCGGCCACTCCCGCAACCGCACCATCGCCCTCCCCTCGTGGAACAACACGCTGGCTGAAAACAACCAAATTCCTCACTCTTATCACATCCCGATAGAAAACAGGCAAACCCCTTAGGGCGGGTCTACTGATGCCCGCCACCGGGAGCCGCGAGACCCCCCCTAGGCAACGACCACGACGAAAAAAATACGTGGCCAGAGCGTGCCATCTGGGGGGATTCTCTACATACATATACCTCCGCAGAGTCCTGAGACGGAGAGCCGCCACCTGGGTACGCACGCATACCAAGGACTGACCGCCCTCCTCTAACGGGAGACTCAGGACCGCTGCAGAGACCCAGTGCTTCCTATTTCCCCAGAAGAAATCTACCAGCTTCTTCTGAAGAGCATTTACAAATATGGAAGGTGGGACAAGAGTAGCCAGCCGGTACCATAACATGGAGGCCACCAGCTGATTTATGACCATCACCCTCCCCCGGAAAGAAAGAAATCCAAGCAAGCCCGACCAGCGACCCAGCCGGGCAACCACCTTCGTCTCCAACTCCAGCCAATTCGCCGGCCAAGCATCCTCAGTGGGACTCAGGTAAACCCCCAGATAGAGGAGATGGGTTGTGCTCCACACATACCTTTCCATCTCCTCCGGCAGGGAATCCACCTGCCACTGACCCACTAAAAGACCAGAACACTTACTCCAGTTAATACTGGCAGAAGATGCAGCTGAGAAAATCTCCTGGCAGTCACGCATCCTCCGCAGGTCACCAGGATCAGTGAACATAAGGAGGACATCATCTGCATACGCTGAAAGAACCACCTCCAACCCAGGCCCAGGTAGGGCCAGGCCTGTCAACCTCCTCCGAAGAAGACACAGGAACGGCTCCACACAGACCGAGTACAACTGACCCGACATGGGGCACCCCTGACGGACCCCCCTCCCAAACTGAAAGGGAGCCAACAACGCACCATTAACCTTCACCAGGCACTCCGCTGCAGCGTACAGAAGCCGGACCCGGGCCACAAAATGCGGTCCAAATCCAAACGCTTGCAACGTCCCGAATAGGTAATCATGCTCTACCCTATCAAAAGCCTTCTCCTGATCAAGAGACAGAAAAGCAGCTGACTGACCAGTACCCTGAACTAGATGAATCAGGTCCCTAACCAGGTGGATGTTATCCTGAATGGACCTGCCAGGGACTGTATAGGACTGGTCAGGATGAATCATTTGAGACAGCACAGGGCCCAGGCGATTTGCCATTGCCCGTGCAAATACTTTATACTCTGTACATAAGAGAGATACCGGCCTCCAGTTCTTCAACAAGCGGAGTTCACCCTTCTTAGGCAGCAAGACAACAACTGCCCTACGCCACGAGAGGGGCATCGCCCCGGCCGCCAGACTCTCCCCCAGCACCAACATGTAATCACCCCCCAGGATCTCCCAGAAAGCTCTGACAAACCCCACCGTCAACCCATCCATCCCGGGTGACTTACCCTTCCTGAGCTGAAACAATGCACAAGTCAACTCCTCCAAAGATAAGGGGCCATCAAGAAGATCGGCCACCTCCCTATCAATAGTCGGTAGACCCTCCCACAATTCCTGCTGAGCCTCCCCGTTATATCCCCCTGCGGAGAACAGGGACCCATAAACGGACCTGACCTCCTCACTGATCCTCTCCGGATCAGTGACTGAGGATCCATCATCTGCGAGCAGCTCTACGAGCTGCTTGCAGGCTCCCCTCCCTTTCTCCAAAGAGAAAAAGAAAGGCGACGCTCGGTCCAGATCTTGCATCATCTGTACCCGCGCCCTCACGAAAGCACCTCGGGACCGCTCAAGCAGCAGATTCCTCAAGGCTTCCTTCTTCTCCTGAAACTCTCCCCATCCACATGAGTCTTCACCATCCCGACCCAGGCGAGACTCTGCACCCCGTAGCTCCCTCTCAAGCCTCGCGACCGCTGAGTCCCGCCGTCCGGTCGACCCCCACGTATACTCCTTACAAAATAGACGAATGTGAGCCTTCCCCACATCCCACCACTGCCTAAGGGAAGAGAAGCACCTCCGCCCCTCTCTCCACTTCCCCCAAAACCTACTAAATGACTCCCGGAAACACCGATCCACCAGCAACCGGTTATTAAAGTGCCAGTACGCGGACCCAGCCCTAGCGCGCGCCGGATTGAAGTCCACCCGCACCAAACAGTGATCCGAACATGGCACCACCCGCATTGAAGCCTCTGAGACACGGGCAACAAACGCTCGGGAAATATATATTCTGTCAATACGGGAACCACCACCCTCATACCTCCGCGAAAAAGCATTGGAATCCGGGTGGAGATTCCGCCATGCATCAACCAACTCAAAGGATTCAATCATCCCTCTCAACTTCTTCGCTACAGCAGGGGCACACTGAGTACCAGAACGATCTCGCGCCTCAAGTGTGCAATTAAAGTCCCCACCAAGGAAAACACACTCTCCCCTATCAATAGTGCTCAACAGAGCAGTCACCTCCTGAATTAGGCCGGCCTGCATCGTACCGGAGCTAGGGGCATACACGTTAATGAAATGCAACGGTATGCCATCCAAGCTCACTGCCAGATGGAGCAAACGTCCAGGCACAACTTCATTCACTTTTAAAATCGTTGGCAGGAAATTCTGGGCCAACAGAAAGGCCACCCCACTCGAATTCGAGCTGAGATGGCTCATGTAAACCCCCCCTTCCCACTCCAGTCTCCATGTAGGTTCATCACTAACAACTGTGTGCGTCTCCTGCAGAAAACACACTGCAAATCTCCCCTCTTTAAGGACTGATAAAAGCTGAAATCTACGAAAACTCGCTCTACTCCCGTTTAAGTTTAATGTTGCAACGGTGAATGTAAAGGCCCACTATATTAAGCCCCATCACTCCCCGTAGACACAACAAATTTCTCTCTAAGTAACACCAAAAAGTCCCCAAACTGCTCCTCCTCTAAGTCAGTAAGAGCACTCTCCCTGCTGCCAAGAATATCCTCGAGAATCGGAATCAATCCTGGCAGATCCTTCCACCACCTACTAGCAGCCTCCAATCTTGTTCTTACGGAGCGGTTTGTTCTGAGAAAGTCTCGAACCTCCTTTATCTCACATTCAAGAGACTCGGCCTTGGACCCTGGGCACTCGGCCAACGCACTTGCACCTGCACCATCAGGCTCCACAACACAACGTTCAAGGTCTCCCTCAGTAATTGAACGCCCAGAGCTCTCCAAAAGCTCTCCACCCCCACTACCCAAACTTTCCTGTTCACCCTCCCGCTCCTCCAGCAAGCCACCACCCCCAGGATCAATGCCAGGTAAGGGCCCCGAAACCCCCAACTGCAACAAGCATCCCCCTGACTGGCTTGGCACCTGCTCGCTACCATCACCCACCACTCCCTGGCCTGGGGAAACAAAAACACTGGGCACCCCCCGGGCCTGGGATACACTGCCACCCCTTGAACCTAAAGGGAACTCACCTCCCGAACTATCCCCGACCTCCACACCACCTATAGCATCCCCACCACTAGCAACACCCAGAGGCTCTCCTCTTTCTTTTAGCCTCTCCCCTTCCACCTCATCCGGCGATGCAGCACACCCCCCATTACCACCACTGGCACTGATGTGCAGCATAGACTGGAACACCACAGCCCCCGAACCACCCCCCTCAGGCCGACTCTGCTCATCCCCCATCTCAGGGCCCCCCCTACCAGGGGCACATACCCCATCCTCTGGCGTTCCATCACCCTCAAGAGGCCTCTGAAATGAGGGGACCTCCTCCGACCCAGAGGACACATCCCCAGGGGAGCTCACCTCACCACCCGATGAGATAACTCCCTCAGAGGGCCCCTGAAATGAAGGGACAGCCACCCGCCCAGAGGACACATCTCCAGCGGAATCAACCCCCTCACCTGCCCTAACTTTCGCCTCACGCCCTTCCTCTTCCTCGCCAGGCCTATTCCTTTTTACCCCACTAGCATGCAGCGGTACGGTGACCTCCATAAAGGAAGGGTCTTCCACCCCCTCACTACCCCCATCCACTATACCACCCGCACACTTTACCATCCCTCCCCCCGTCTGAGTGACCTCATCGCCTTGCTGGGCCACATCAAGCACACTCTGGACCTCACTAGATCTGACACGCACCCCATTCTCAGATTGCATTTTACTCGCTGGATGGCCCTTTGCCCTCTTCCTCCTCGACTTCTTCACCTCCCACTCCCCCCCCATCTTTTTCCTCCCCCTCTCCACCCTCTCCCTCCCCCTCACCATTATCCACCACCACCTCCACAGTCTCAGGACGCAGGGGCCTGAGGCCTTCCCCGCCCCGGGTCCCCAAGGCAGAACTTTCAGACCCAGATGGCCTATCACTTCCGCCCCGGATCCCCGAGGTTGAGCTAGCCTCCCTAGCCAGGTCAGCAGTGCCGCCCCGCGCCACCGAGGCATGATGTACCACCCCGGATGGGCCAGCATTGCAATCCTGTGCCACTACGCTAGAACTTCTAGCAATGCCCCTGCGAGAAAGACACTCGTTATGGAAATGTCCATATGCTCCACACTCATGACACCGTGCCTACCCCCAACTCCAATACACGGTTCTATAGAGACCCTGACAATCCACCTCAAAGCTCCCCTCCTCGCCTTCGCCCTCACCCACCTTCATGAACACCCTCCTCTTAAAACTCAAGATCCCTCTTTCCTCCGGGTCCCCCCCGAGGTGCCTGAGCCTAAAGCACTTAGACCTCACCTCCCCAATCGTAGACAGGTGTGGCATAAGTGCAGCATCCGAAATAAATGTGGGGCAACTCCGCAGGAGAACCGGTCTCAACCTAGATAACCACGGATCCACCTGTAATTGGATCCCCCCCACTGATATCCCCCTCTCCAACGCCATTTTCACACCCTCCTCGGTCTTCAAAATCATCTCCACCTTTCCTCTTACAAGCTCGGAAGAGACAACAGCCCGCCCCCCAATAAGGTCATTCACGGCCTTGGTAATTGCTCCCCTAGATATCTGGGGCCCAGTTTGGACCGAGATACCAAACCTGCCCCAATCCAAGTTCACATAAGGCTCATACTCCAATGTCCTCGCATCCGCCTCTGATGCCGCCACTGCGTAGCTCCGGTTCTTCGGCCTCGCCCCAGCCATCGCCATCTTGACAGAGACACAACCAGCTCCAATCGCCCCGGCAGCTCAGCTCCACGTTAATTCCTGCAAACAGTCACAGTCAACAAGTAGCAGAACTCTGAAGCCTCCAGCTACAGCCAGAAAATCCCCAAAGACGTCCACAGCCGACAGCAACTTTTGGGAAGCTCTATCCCATTCTTTCCGGACTCAACAGTACCATCTTCACATTAAACCCGACAGCCGCCGGAGCAAAATGCCTTTTTTTCCTTTCCCTCTAACACCATCCACTCTTGGCAGTCCGCCAACGACAACCGCACCCTCGACAATGGAAAAAATATCTCCGGAATGTCTGCACTTGTGGAGAATTCCTAGAGCAGAGAAAAGTTTCACCAGTCCAACAATAAGTTAGACCATGAAGCCCCTCTGCCTCTGTTCCTTCCCCATCGACAACGTCCTTGAAAAGCTGTTTGAATCCGTCTCAACTTCAGAGCTGAAAAAACACAGCCAGCCTCTCTCTCTCTCTCTCTCTCTCTCTCTCTCTCTCTCTCTCTCTCTCTCTCTCTCTCTCTCTCTCTCTCTCTCTCTCTTTCTCTTTCTCTCTTTCTCTCTTTCTCTCTTTCTCTCTCTCTCTCTCTCTCTCTCTCTCTCTCTCTCTCTCTCTCTCTCTCTCTCTCTCTCTCCCCTCTCTCTTTCCCTCTCTCTCTCCCCCCCTCTCTCTCTCTCTCTCCCCCCTCTCTCTCTCTCCCTCCCTCTCTCCTTCTATCTCTCTCCCCTCCCTCTCTCTCCCTCTCTCTCTCTCTCTCCCCTCTTTCTACCCCTCTCTCTCTCTCTTCCAGGACCCCTCATTGAGTCTCCCCGCACATGCGTACTTGCACAAGACATCACAAGATTAATTCCGTGCTAATTTTCACATTCCTAACACTCCTCCCCCTTTAACTTGGAGACAGGTAATAACTGGCGGGGAGATCTGCAAAGGCTACTGGGGAGACTTTAAACTAGAATGGTAGGGGGAGGGACTCAAATAGATAATGCTATTAGACAGTGTGTGAGGCAGGAGGCAGAGAAGGAAAGCACTCAGACCCAACATGTAGGGGGTAAAGAAGAAAACAATAATAAACAGAGAATAAGAGGTGGTGGGGTTCTTAAATGGGTGAGCAGAGAAACAGAGGGGTGTAAAATGCGGGCGGAAGCAATAGGTAGCAAGGTGAAAAGTAGAAGTGGCAGGCAGACAAATCCACGGCAAAAATCAAAAAGAGCCATTTTTCAACATAATTGTATAAGGGGTAAGAGCGTTGTAAAAACAAGCCTGAAGGATTTGTGTCTCAATGCAAGGAGCATTCGTAATAAGGTGGATGAGTTGAACGTGCAGATAGCAATTAATGATTATGATATAGTTGGGATCACGGAGACATGGCTCCAGGGTGACCAAGGCTGGGAGCTGAACATCCAGGGATATTCAATATTCAGGAGGGATAGAGAGAAAGGAAAAGGAGGTGGGGTAGGGTTGCTGGTTAGAGAGGAGATTAACGCAGTGGAAAGGAAGGACATTAGCTTGGAGGATGTGGAATCGGTATGGGTAGAGCTGCGAAACACTAAGGGGCAGAAAACGCTGGTGGGTGTTGTGTACAGGCCAACTAGCAGTAGTAGTGAAGTTGGGGATGGCATCAAACAGGAAATTAGAAATGCGTGCAACAAAGGCAAAACAGTTATAATGGGTGACTTCAATCTACATATAGATTGGGTGAATCAAATTGGCAGGGGTGCTGAGGAAGAGGATTTCTTGGAATGTATGAGGGATAGTTATCTAAACCAACATGTAGAGGAACCAACGAGAGAGCAGGCTATTCTAGACTGGGTATTGAGTAATGAGGAAGGGTTAGTTAGCAGACTTGTTGTGCGTGCCCCCTTGGGCAAGAGTGACCATAATATGGTTGAGTTCTTCATTAGGATGGAGAGTGACATTGTTACTTCAGAAACAACGGTTCTGAACTTAAAGAAAGGTAACTTTGAGGGTATGAGACGTGAATTGGCCAAGATTGACTGGCAATTAGTTCTAAAAGGGTTGACGGTGGATATGCAATGGAAGGCATTTAAAGACTGCATGGATGAACTACAAAAATTGTTCATCCCAGTTTGGCAAAAGAATAAATCAGGGAAGGTAGTGCATCCGTGGATAACAAGGGAAATCAGGGATAGTATCAAAGCAAAAGATGATGCGTACAAATTAGCCAGAAAAAGCAGCATACCAGAGGACTGGGAGAAATTCAGAGACCAGCAGAGGAGGACAAAGGGCTTAATTAGGAAAGGGAAAATAGATTATGAAAGGAAACTGGCAGGGAACATAAAAACTGACTGCAAAAGTTTTTATAGATATGTGAAGAGAAAGAGATTAGTTAAAACAAATGTAGGTCCCTTGCAGTCAGAAACAGGTGAATTGATCATGGGGAACAAGGATATGGCGGACCAATTGAATAACTACTTTGGTTCCGTCTTCACTAAGGAAGACATAAATAATCTGCCGGAAATAGCAGGGGTCAAAGGAGATGGAGGAACTGAGTGAAATCCAGGTTAATCGGGAAGTGGTGTTGGGTAAATTGAATGGATTAAAGGCCGATAAATCACCAGGGCCAGATAGGCTGCATCCCAGAGTACTTAAGGAAGTAGCTCCAGAAATAGTGGATGCATTAGTGATAATTTTTCAAAACTCTTTAGATTCTGGAGTAGTTCCTGAGGATTGGAGGGTAGCAAACGTAACCCCACTTTTTAAGAAGGGAGGGAGAGAGAAAATGGGGAATTACAGACCAGTTAGTCTAACATCGGTAGTGGGGAAACTGCTGGAGTCAGTTATTAAAGATGGGATAGCAGCACATTTGGAAAGTGGTGAAATCATTGGACAAAGTCAGCATGGATTTACGAAAGGTAAATCGTGTCTGACGAATCTTATAGAATTTTTCGAGGATGTAACTAGTAGAGTGGATAGGGGAGAACCAGTGGATGTGTTGTATCTGGACTTTCAGAAGGCTTTCGACAAGGTACCACATAAGAGATTAGGATACAAACTTAAATCACATGGTATTGGGGGTTCAGTATTGATGTGGATAGAGAACTGGCTGGCAAACAGGAAGCAAAGAGTAGGAGTAAACGGGTCCTTTTCACAATGGCAGGCAGTGACTAGTGGGGTACCGCAAGGCTCAGTGCTGGGACCCCAGCTATTTACAATTTATATTAATGATCTGGACAAGGGAATTGAAAGCAACATCTCCAAGTTTGCGGATGACACTAAGCTGGGGGGCAGTGTTAGCTGTGAGGTGGATGCTAGGAGACTGCAAGGTGACTTGGATAGGCTGGGTGAGTGGGCAAATGTTTGGCAGATGCAGTATAATGTGGATAAATGTGAGGTTATCCACTTTGGTGGCAAAAACGGGAAGGCAGACTATTATCTAAATGGTGGCCGATTAGGAAATGGGGAGATGCAGCGAGACCTGGGTGTCATGGTACACCAGTCATTGAAAGTAGGCATGCAGGTGCAGCAGTCAGTGAAGAAAGCGAATGGTATGTTAGCATTCATAGCAAAAGGATTTGAGTATAGGAGCAGGGAGGTTCTACTGCAGTTGTACAGGGTCTTGGTGAGACCACACCTGGAGTATTGCGTACAGTTTTGGTCTCCAAATCTGAGGAAGGACATTATAGCCATAGAGGGAGTGCAGAGAAGGTTCACCAGACTGATTCCTGGGATGTCAGGACTTTCATATGAAGAAAGACTGGATAGACTTGGCTTATACTCGCTAGAATGTAGGAGATTGAGAGGGGATCTTATGGAAACGTACAAAATTCTTATGGGGTTGGACAGGCTAGATGCAGGAAGATTGTTCCCGATGTTGCGGAAGTCCAGGACAAGGGGTCACAGCTTAAGGATAAGGGGGAAATCCTTTAAGACCAAGATGAGGAAAAACTTTTTCACACAGAGAGTGGTGAATCTCCGGAACTCTCTGCCACAGAGGGTAGTTGAGGCCAGTTCATTGGCTATATTTAAGAGGGAGTTAGATGTGGCCCTTGTGGCTAAAGGGATCAGGGGGTATGGAGAGAAGGCAGGTATGGGATACTGAGTTGGATGATCAGCCATGATCATATTGAATGGCGGTGCAGGCTCGAAGGGCCGAATGGCCTACTCCTGCACCTATTTTCTATGTATCTATGTATCTACATACACCGCAGGTGGTTTGCTTTAAAAATGCAAAAGGTGGTTGCTTTGAAAATGCAAAAACGTTTGCTTTGGAAATGCAAAAGGTTTGCTTCGAAAATGCAAAAGGTGATTTGCTTTAAAAATGCTAAAGGTGCTTTGTTTTGAAAATGCAAATGGTGTTTTGCTTTGATAATGCAAAAGGATTGCTTTGAAAATTCAAAAGGTTTGCTTTGAAAATGCAAAAGGATGGATTTGAAAATGCAAAAGGTTTGCTTTGAAAATGCAAATGGTGGTTTGCTTTGAAAATGCCAAAGGTGCTTTGCTTTGAAAATGCAAAAGTTGGTTTGCTGTGAAAATGCAAAAGGTGGTTTGCTTCATGCAAAAGGTGGTTTGCTTTGCAAAATGCAAAAGACAGTTTGCTTTGAAAATGCGAAAGGCAGTTTGCTTTGAAAGTGCAAAAGGTGGTTTGGTTTGAAAATGCAAAAGGTGCTTTGCTTTGAAAATGCAAAAGGTGCTTTGAAAATGCAAAATGTTTGCTTTGAAAATGCAAATGGTTTGTTTTCAAAATGCAAATGTTTGCTTTAAAAATGCAAAAGGTTTACTTTGAAAATGCAAAATGTTTGCTTTGAAAATGTAAAAGGAGGTTCGGTTTGAAAATGCAAAAGGGGGTTTGGTTTGAAAATGCAAATGGTGGTTTGGTTTGAAAATGTAAATGGTGGTTTGGTTTGAAAATGCAAATGGTGGTTTTGTTTGAAAATGCAAATGGTGGTCGGGTTTGAAAATGCAAAAGATTTGGTATGAAAATGCAAAAAGCTTGGATTGAAAATGCAAATGGTGGTTTGGTTTGAGTATGCAAAAGGTTTGCTCTGAAAATGCAAAAGGTTTGCTTTGAAAATGCTAAAGGTTTGCTTTGAAAGTGCAAATGAAGGTTTGGTTTGAAAAAGCAAATGGTGGTTTAGTTTGAAAATGCAAAAAGTTTGGTTTGAAAATACAAAAAGGATTGGTTTGAAATTTCAAAAAGTGGTTTGCTTTAAAATGCGAAAAAATGTTTTGCTTTGAAAATGCAAAAGTGGTTTGCTTTGAAAATGCAAAAGGTGGTTTGCTTTGTAATAGCAAAAGGTGGTTTGCTTTGAAAATGCAAATGGTGGTTTGCTTTGAAAATGCAAAAGGTGGTTTGCTTTGAAAATGAAAAAATGTTTGCTTGGGAAATGCAAAATGTTTGCTTCGGAAATGCAATAGTTTGCTTTGAAAATGCAAATGGTGGTTTGCTTTGAAAATGGAAAAGGTGGTTCGCTTTGAAAATGCAAAAGTTGGTTTGCTTTGAAAATGCAAAAGGTGGTTTGCATTGAAAGTGCAAAAGGTGGTTAGCTTTGAAAATGCAAAAAGATTTGCTTTGAAAATGCAAAGGAAAGTGCGGTTGTTTTGAAAATGCAAAGGCAAGTGCGGTTGCTTTGAAAATGCGAAGGCAAGTGATTAAAAGCCAAATCTTGACCACTTCCTGTTAGCACTCTATATTGATTTTAGAAAAATCGCTACCTTTTACAGCTGGGATCTTTGGCCGTCTTACTCAGAGTCCCCCTCCAGCTGTCAGGGCCAGAGGAGTTTTCCCATCGATGAAAAATAAAAGACTTATTAATGTTTTTAAAATGTTGAGATTCTCTCTCCTGTCAATCACACCATGAAGGCCACGCCCCATCCGTTGGGACGGGGAGGGACTATAAACCCGGAAGTGTGGACGTTCCGCAGTCGCTAGTAGATTGCGAGGGAGAGGTCACCACTCTCAGTCTGAGCTGTGAATAAACTGAACACTGAACACATGTCTACTAAACTGTGAGTGTGGTTTGATGTGCTTTTATGTGCTTTATTTGGAACTGTGTTTGGAAGGAATAAATGTTTTTACGTGCCTTTTGACTGTGCCACTAATTGAAAAGTGTGCCTTTTGACTGTGCCGCTGATTGAAAAGTGCGCCTTTTGACTGTGCCGCTAAACTGTGCCTATATTTTAATATGTGTTTTGCTTTTTAAATGTAGCTTGAATTTTAAATGTGGCTTGTTGTGCAACCGTTTTTGGAAGGAAAACCCTTGAATAAACGTTTTATTAGATCAGGACTGTGTTTAATGCAAAATTGCCGCTCATTCCGTGACTTCCGCTTAGTGGAGAGATGGTGCTGATTGCGTCATTTCCGGTGCGTTCAGAGGTGGCGCTCAGTGCGGAAGGGCCAAAGTGTAGACGCCGCCCTGAACCATTTGAGTAATTCAAGAGAGCTCACTGCCATACATATGGTGAGTGTGTGTGTTTGTTGAAAGTTATTTAAAGCACGTTTTTGCAGTAGCAGCAGCTCGAGAGGTGTTTTAGAATAAAAAAGGCTTTAAACATTTGAATCAGTTGGTTTAGACACATCTGTGTTCTTATTTTCAAATTACTTACATAGAATATATGGTTAGTAACAGGATTCAGTATGCTTACCACGCTCTGAAGTTATTTGGCAGTTTAGTATTGGTGCTGTGTGTGAGTGTGTGTCTGTGTGTGTGTGTTTGTTTGTTTGTGTGTGAGAGTGTGTCTATTTGTTTGTGTGCATGTGTGCGTGTCTTTCTGTATGTGTGTGTGTGTTTGTGTGTGTATGTGTGGCTTTGTGTTTGTGTATGTCTGTGTGCGTTTCTGTGTGTGTTTCTGTGTGTGTGTCTGTGTGTTTGTCTGTGTGTGTGTGTCTCTGTGTGTGTGTATGTATGTGTGTGTGTGTGTCTGTTGGAGTGTTTGGAGTGCAGTGGGGTTGGATTTGCTGCCTGCACTCTGCTTGGAGTGCTGTGGGATTGGACTTACTGCCTGCACTCTGCTTGGAGTGCTGTGAGGTTGAATTTGCCGCCTGCACTCTGCTTGCTGTCTGGTTAGACTTGCTGCCTGCACTCTGCTTGGAGTGCTGTGAGGTTGGAATTGCAGCCACCACTCTGCTTGGTGTGCTGTGAGCTTGGATTTGCTGCCTGCTCTCTGCTTGGAGTGCTGTGAGGTTGGATTTGCTGCTTGCACTCTGCTTGGAGTGAGGTTCGACTTGCTGCCTGCTCTCTGCTTGGAGTGCTGTGAGGTTGAATTTGCTGCCTCCACTCTGCTTGGAGTGCTGTGAGGTTGAATTTGCCGCTTGCACTCTGCTTGGAGTGAGGTTGGATTTTCTGCCTGCACTCTGCTTGGAGTGAGGTTGGATTTGCTGCCTGCACTCTGCTTGGAGTGCTGTGGTGTTGGACTTGCAATGTTTTAAGACTCGTTCACATTTTAAACTTTAATAAATCATGTTTCCACTTGCCATGTCTGCGTGTTCTTCAACACAATGGGTACCTAATAGGCAGGAATGCCTGCGCTGTCGGAGAGCCACTAAGAGTGCCTGGGGGAGGGGGAGGTTGAGGGGAGATGGACTGAATGTGAGTGTGGGGGGGAGGGGAATGGCAAGGAGCAGAGTTCTGGAGTGAAGGGAGGAGGGGTAACTGAGTGAACTGCCACCACACCAGCTGTAATTGACTGAAGTGCCAGCCCACCAGCCGTGACTTCACTGAACTGTAAGTCCAAGAATCCATTCAGTCCACATTGTCCATACTATCCCTCTTGAAACCAGTCCCTTCAGCCCACAACACCCATACTAGCGCTCCAGAGGTCCACGCAAGGATAGACGTTCCTCCTTCATTGCTGTGATCTGTAAAAAGAGATGAAAATGTCTAAAATTGATTGTCCACCATCTCCTCCTTCTCTCTCACAGACTGTGTCACCTGAATTTCTGGCAGTTTCTGAGCTGCCAGCCCACCAGGCCTGAGTTTCAGAGCTGCCATCCCATCAGGCCTGAGTTTCTGAGCTGCCAGCCCAAGAATACATTTGGCCCACAAAACCGATGTTAGAACTCCAGAAGGCCCCCTCCTCCCCTCCCCCCCATTGGCCAGCAATATTGGAATTGGTGGAGAGGTGTAAAATTGCTTTGGGGGACGAGCCCTCCCGCGTGAAGCTGGGACCCAACGGGTCTCACTTAGTCTAGTGTACTTATACAAGAAGAAGTTTGGATGAATATCTTACTGTTTTGTAACTACAATAAAGAAACTATTAATCAAGAGACTGTGTTTCGACGGCATTGAATGTCTCGGGAAGAGCTCGTGAATGAGTTTCGATTATCTCCTGAACCTCTGTCTTCAATCAGAGTGACTAAAGGAAAGAATCCTTGAAACGATATGAAAATCTGTCACTATAAGTATTACCCCAGATTACTACCCGACAGTGTGGCACGCTATCAGTACTACTCCACAGTGTGTCCCTCCATCAGTACCACCACAGTGTGTCCCTCCATCAGTACCACCACAGTGTGTCCCTCCATCAGTACCACCACAGTGTGTCCCTCCATCAGTACTGACACACTGTGTCCCTCCATCAGTACCACCACAGTGTGTCCCTCCATCAGTACTGACACACTGTGTCCCTCCATCAGTACCACAGCAGTGTGTCACTACGTCAGTTCTGCCCCATTTTTATCCCTCCATCAGTACTATCCCACTGTATGTCACTCCATCAGTGGGCGGAGAGAGGGCAGCCCAGAGAAGGGGAATAGAGAGCGTAGGAGAGAGAGTAACAGTTCAGAGAGAGTGACAGCAGTAAGGATGGAGGGAGAGAGAAAGAGAGGAGGGAGAGGTGCTGCATCATTCGCTGTTTTATTTAGGTTTTGGACAATTCTGAGTCGGCAATGTTTCTGTTCTCTGAGTGTCGTGAGTCTTTAGGTCGTTCCTCCTCAGAGGTGATGAAGGAAGGCAGAGAATGTTATTGTCCCATGGTATAGTCAGATCTATTCCAGGCAAGCAGTGAGTGAATGGTTCCCGGGGTCAGTCAGCGGGAGTGTGGGGTTGGGGTCACAGTCAGTGAAGCCGCGATCATATTGAGTGGTGAAGCAGAGTGGAGGGATGGGGGGCATTTTAGTCCGAGGTGATGTATTGAACTAATTCCACAACCTGTGGACAAAGGTCGCCCAGTCCAGTCCACCTTCAAACTGGGCACCAGAAGCCCTGAGAGGGTCCCTGGAATTTGGCATTGCCTTGCTGAGTGAAACGGATTGAAGGAAATCAGACAAACAACATGAGGTGGAGAGTTGGATCTGATGGAGTTTGAAACAATATCCCCTTTGCTGGAACAATGCCGCCTCTCCCAATTTCCATCCCTCAGTATCTATCGCCACAATTCCCAGTCTTTGGAGTTTCTCAATGAATTCCCTGATTAAATCACAACCTGTCTCAGCAGGGATTTCACTCGGCTGATGTCATCTGTTTGTGAATCATTTCTAAATCTCTATTTTTAAACTCTGTTGAAACTTCACTGTCCCGGTGGAGACAGAAAATGGTATAAAATCTCCAGGAATGTTCTGTCCCCGCATTTCATTCCGAGACATTACCGGTAGCTCACGGGGACACGTCGCTGGGCAGAGAAGATGGGGCACAGGGTAAAACTGGAGCAATATAAAAGTGTCCAGAAAATCCTGTACGTGATCATTGCTGCCGTTGGAGTCCCTGGTAAGTGAGCAGAACAATTCAAGTTTTATAACTCCATCCGTGTGTTAACTGGTGTTGACCTGATTCTCATCATGTTACAAGTTCCCAACTGATGATCGTTGTACAAGAATATGTGAAGAATATCAATCCTCTGTGAAATATTTGTGAATTAACGCTGCTGTGATTTGTCTTATTTTCAGACAGCTGAAACTAAGCCTCTTTTTCTCTCACTGCTGCCGGCCGGGAGCCACTAGAATGTTGTTCTTGCCTTCAGTGGGACTTTACCCAGAGTTGTCCCAGTGCTCGGGACAGGCAGGCAGGCAGGCAGCTCTCCGGGACGGTGTGACTGGGAGAGAGGGGTTCACATTGTGAAGTTCACCGTGACTGAGTTATTGATCAGAGTGAACACCCGCTCCTGTGCACCCTGTGTCTCACTGTGGAGTCTGTCTGTCACAGTCGGATTCCACCCACAGCCTGTTGGTCAATAATTGGATCGATCTCCTGGACCAGTGGCCGCGGATCTACCGCCGTGTGTGTGTGTTGTTACTTCACCTGCACCATCTTGAGTCTGCTGAGATTAGCCGCTGTATGTCTAAACTAACCCGACTAACTCCCCCCCCTGTCTCTGTGCTTTGGAACATATATCCCACACCATCCATACATGGGGATAATAGGTTGCATTCCTGGCACCGTCTGGATTTCGTGTGTGGGAAAGAACTGCAGATGCTGGTTTAAATCGAAGATAGACACAAAGTGCTGGAGTAACTCAGCGGGATGGGCAGCATCTCTGGAGAGAAGGAATGGGTGACGTTTCGGATCAAGACCCTTCTTCAGTCCCATTCCTTCTCTCCAGAGATGCTGCCTGTCCCGCTGAGTTACTCCGCTTTCTGCGTCGACCGTCTGGACCAGAAGGGGTGGTCTCATTTGCAACAATTGGCCTCTGCTTCAGGAGGGAAGTGTGAAGGGCACCTTGTGTGGGGAGGGAGAGAAAGAGTAATATCAGGGATATTGGATATGGCGGCCATTGCAGTGCATTCTTCCCCCAGCTTTACCTTTACCTTTAGAAAGGAGATGAGGAGGAATTTCTTTAGACAGAGGGTGGTGAATCTGTGGAATTCATTGCCGCAGACGGGGGTGGAGGCCAAGTCAATGGATAGTTTTAAGGCGGAGAGTGATAGATTCTTGATTAGTGCGGGTGTCGGGGGGTTACGGGGAGAAGGCAAGAGAATGGGGTTGAGAGGGAAAGATAGATCGGCCATGATTGAATGGCGGAGTAGACATGATGGGCCGAATGGCCTAATTCTGCTCCTACGAGCTGCACTCTTGTGTAAAGTGTTTAAGAAGGAACTGCAGATGCTGGAAAATCGAAGGCAGACAAAAGTGCTGGAGAAACTCAGCGGATGAGGCACCATCTATGGAGTGAAGGAAATAGGTAATTATTTCCAGTCTGAAGAAGGGTTTCGGCCCGAAACATTACCTGTTTCCTTCGTTCCATAGATGCTGCCTCACCCGCTGAGTTTCTCCAGCACTTTTGTCTACTCTTGTGTAAAGTCCTTCCTGAGTAATTTCCCTTATCTGTGCTGAATGCTAACCTGGTTCTGGAAGGGCAGAGTTTGGGGATAATGCAATAGATGAAGTAGTTTGCATCAAGAAGCCATTGGGATAACCTCAGTGGAAGCTTGAGAGTGATGAGTGGTGAGTGTGGTGGAATTCTCTGTCTCAGAGGGCGGTGGAGGCAGGTTCTCTGGATGCTTTCAAAAGAGAGTAGACATGGCTCTTAAAAATAGCGGAGTCGGGGGATATGGGGAGAAGGCAGGAACGGGGTACCGATTGGGGATGATCAGCCATGATGACATTGAATGGCGATGCTGGCTCGAAGGGCCAAATGGCCTCCTCCTGCACCTGTTGTCTACTGAACTCACTGCGGAATGAATCCATTAACGGAGCCACTCTGCTGCCCGAGTCCATGTTGTCCCTGCCTTCCCTCTGGAAGTCTCCCTCCTCGTCCCCATCAGATGCCGAGTTCCCAGAGCCCTGGTTAAACACGGCCGGCCGCTCACGGTTAAGTCTGTGAAAGCGGCCCCATCACAGACTGTGATCAGCAGCAGTGTTCACTATAGAAAGGACCATTGCGCCTATTGTAGCGGGTGGGTGGCTACTCGTTCCCTCCCCGCCCTTTACCCCACCCGCCCGTCACCTTATCTCTTGTCCCCTGAAGCAGGCAGGCAGGGCGGGCACAGTCGGAGCCGGCTCTGACATTGTTAAACTTGCAGCAGCCGAGCACCGACTCCAACACTCCTGATGTTGAGCTGAAAGTCGAGCCGGTGTTCAGCCCCGGAGACCGTGTTGAGTAAATGCCCAGTGTCCGTTCCCTTGTCTTTCCGCAGTGAATTTAGTGGCGATTGTGATCCTGTCCCGGGGAAAGTGTGGCCTCTCCACCTGCACCACTCGCTACCTGGTGGCCATGGCAGCGGCCGATCTACTGGTCGCCATCACCGAGGTCATTTTGTATTGGATCCGATTACATTACTTTTATTGGAGTTTCCTGTCCCTCACCCCTGTGTGCCGTGTTAACGATGTACTGATGGCTGCAGCTACAGACTGTTCTGTCTGGTTCACCGTCACTTTCACCTTTGATCGCTTTGTCGCCATTTGTTGCCAGAAGCTGAAAACTAAATATTGCACCGGGAAAACTGCGGCTGTGGTTCTGGCAACAGCCGGCATTCTGCTCTGTGTGAAAAACATTCCCCGCTACTTCACACTGGAACCCGTGTATATCATCGACAATGTCTCGTGGGGCTGTGACCCGGTGGACAGTTATTACACTGACCCCGGGTGGGTGGCATTTGACTGGATCGACACGGTTTTAACTCCGTTCCTCCCTTTCGCTGTAATCCTGCTGCTCAACGCTCTGACAGTCCGCCACATTTTAGTGGCCAGTCGGGTCCGTAAGGGGCTGAGGGGTGAGAGCAAGGGGGAGAACCGCCGTGACCCGGAGATGGTGAGAGGAGTAAAAC
>JAXLNO010002126.1:0-57532 GCA_038087875.1 Malacoraja senta | reverse complement strand
ATGGAAGGGGCTACTGATTGGCCGAAGGGGAAGCGGGACGATCCGATCTGATTGGCTGCCGCACCCCATCGTGACGTCACCTATTGCCAGGGGGGGAGCCAGGAGCGGAGAGACTGCGGCCGCCCGCCCGCCCGCCTCTGGGATGGATGCGCTCAGGGCGCGGATTGATTCATGAGCCGAAGCACTGAGGTGAGCGGATATTTCACCGCGCTCTTCACCTGCTCCCTGAACTTGGACTGGGTCACCGCGTAAATAAATGTGTTGGTGCAGCAGCTGAGATTCCTCAGCAAATACCCGACGTAGTGAAAGATATATTGAGAATCATTCAGATCCTTTCCAGTTCCTGTGATCTGATAATAGACGAAGTTTACAACCAGCGTCAGCCACAGGAGGATGAAGCTGCCGGAGATGGTGAAGAGTAAAACCATAGACCTCCTCCTGCTCTCCATCTCGGGGTCACTGCGGTTCTCCCCCTTGCTCTCACCCCTCAGCCCCTTACGGACCCGACTGGCCACTAAAATGTGGTGGACTGTCAGAGCGTTGAGCAGCAGGATTACAGCGAAAGGGAGGAACGGAGTTAAAACCGTGTCGATCCAGTCAAATGCCACCCACCCGGGGTCAGTGTAAGCATTGTCCACCGAACTACAGCCCCACGGGACATTGTCGATGATATACACGCGTTTCAGTGTGAAGTAGCGGGGAATGTTTTTTCACACAGAACAGAACGCCGGCTGTTGCCAGAACCACAGCCGCAGTTTTCCCGCTGCAATATTTAGTTTTCAGCTTCTGGCAACAAATGGCGACAAAGCGATCAAAGGTGAAAGTGACGGTGAACCAGACAGAACAGTCTGTAGCTGCAAACATCAGTACAGCGTTAACACTACACACAGGGGTCATGGACAGGAAACTCCAATAAAAGTAATGATATCGGATCCGATACAAAATGACCTCGGTGATGAGGACCAGTAGATCGGCCGCTGCCATGGCCACCAGGTAGCGAGTGGTGCAGGTGGAGAGGCCGCACTTTCCCCGGGACAGGATCACAATCGCCACTAAATTCACTGCGGAAAGACAAGGGAACGGACACTGGGCATTTACTCAACACGGTCTCCGGGGCTGAACACCGCCTCGACTTTCAGCTCAAGATCAGGAGTGTTGGAGTCGGTGCGCGGCTGCTGCAAGTTTAACAATGTCAGAGCCGGCTCCGACTGTGCCCGACCTGCCTGCCTGCTTCAGGGGACAAGAGATAAGGTGACGGGCGGGTGGGGTAAAGGGCGAGGAGGGAACGAGCAGCCACCCACCCGCTACAATAGGCGCAATGGTCCTTTCTATAGTGAACCCTGCTGCTGCTCACAGTCTGTGATGGGGCCGCTTTCACAGACTTAACCGTGAGCGGCCGGCCGCGTTTAACCAGGGCTCTGGGAACTCGGCATCTGATGGGGACGAGGAGGCTTCCAGAGGGAAGGCAGGGACAACATGGAATCCGGCAGCAGAGTGGCTCCGTTAATGGATTCATTCCACAGTGAGCTCAGTTCAGTAGACAACAGGTGCAGGAGGAGGCCATTTGGCCCTTCGAGCCAGCACCGCCAATCAATGTGATCATGGCTGATCATCCCCAATCAGTACCCCGTTCCTGCCTTCTCCCCATATCCCCTAACTCCGCTATTTTTAAGAGCCCTATCTACTCTCTCTTGAAAGCATCCAGAGAACCGGCCTCCACCGCCCTCTGAGACAGAGAATTCCACAGACTCACCACTCATCACTCTCAAGCTTCCACTGAGGTTATCCCAATGGCTTCTTGATGCAAACTACTTCATCTATTGCATTATCCCCAAACTCTGCCCTTCCAGAAGCATGTTAGCATTCAGCACAGATAAAGGGAATTATTCAGAAAGGACTTTACACAAGAGTAGACAAAAGTGCTGGAGAAACTCAGCGGGTTTGGCAGCATCTATGGAACGAAGGAAACAGGTAACGTTTCGGGCCGAAACCCTTCTTCAGACTGGAAATAGTTACCTATTTCCTTCGCTCCATAGATGCTGCCTCACCCGCTGAGTTTCTCCAGCATTGTCTACCTTCGATTTTCCAGCATCTGCAGTTCCTTCTTAAACACTTTACACAAGAGTGCAGCTCGTAGGAGCATAATTAGGCCATTCGGCCCATCATGTCTACTCCGCCATGCAATCATGGCCGATCTATCTTTCCCTCTCAACCCCATTCTCTTGCCTTCTCCCCGTAACCCCCGACACCCGCACTAATCAAGAATCTATCACTCTCCGCCTTAAAACTATCCATTGACTTGGCCTCCACCCCCGTCTGTGGCAATGAATTCCACAGATTCACCACCCTCTGTCTAAAGAAATTCCTCCTCGTCTCCTTTCTAAAGGTAAAGGTAAAGCTGGGGGAAGAACGCACTACAATGGCCGCCATATCCAATATCCCTGATATTCCTCTTTCTCTCCCTCCCCACACAAGGTGCCCTTCACACTTCCCTCCTGAAGCAGAGGCCAATTGTTGCAAATGAGAGTCCACCCCTTCTGGTCCTGAAGGTCGACGCAGAAAGCAGAGTAACTCAGCGAGACAGGCAGCATCTCTGGAGAGAAGGAATGGGACTGAAGAAGGGTCTTGAACCGAAACGTCACCCATTCCTTCTCTCCAGAGATGCTGCCCGTCCCGCTGAGTTACTCTAGCACTTTGTGTCTATCTTCGATTTAAACCAGCATCTGCAGTTCTTCCCCACACACGAAATCCATACGGTGCCAGGAATGCAACCTATTATCCCCATGTATGGATGGTGTGGCATATATGTACCAAAGCACAGAGACAGGGGGGGTGGGAGTTAGTCGGGTTAGTTTACACATACACCGGCTGATCTCAGCAGACTCAAGATGGTGCAGGTGAAGTAACAACACACACACACGGCGGTAGATCCGCGGCCACTGGTCCAGGAGATGGATCCAATTATTGACCAACAGGCGGTGGATGGAATCCGACTGTGACAGACAGACTCCACAGGGAGACACAGTGTCCACAGGAGCGGGTGTTCACTCCGATCAATAACTCAGACACAGTGAACTTCACAATGTGAACCCCTCTCTCCCAGTCACACCGTCCCGGAGAGCTGCCTGCCTGCCTGCCTGTCCCGAGCACTGGGACAACTCTGGGCAAGGTCCCACTGAAGGCAAGAACAACATTCTAGTGGCTCCCGGCCGGCAGCAGTGAGAGAAAAAGAGGCTTAGTTTCAGCTGTCTGAAAATAAGACAAATCACAGCAGCGTTAATTCACAAATATTTCACTGAGAGGATTGATATTCTTCACATATTCTTGTACAACGATCATCAGTTGGGAACTTGTAACATGATGAGAATCAGGTCAACACCAGTTAACACACGGATGGGGTTATAAAACTTGAATTGTTCTGCTCACTTACCAGGGACTCCAACGGCAGCAATGATCACGTACACGATTTTCTCCACACCCAAATATTCCCCCAGCTTTTCCCACATTTTCTCTGCCCCGCGACGTGTCCCCGTGAGCCACCGGTAATGTCTCGGAATGAAATGCTGGGACAGAACATTCCTGGAGATTTTATACCATTTTCCGTCTCCACCGGGACAGTGAAGTTTCAACAGAGTTTAAAAATAGAGATTTAGAAATGATTCACAAACAGATGACATCAGCCCAGTGAAATCCCTGCTGAGACAGGTTGTGATTTAATCAGGGAATTGATTGAGAAACTCCAAAGACTGGGAATTGTGGCGATAGATACTGAGGGATGGAAATTGGGAGCGGCGGCATTGTTCCAGCAAAGGGGATATTGTTTCAAACTCCATCAGATCCAACACTCCACCTCATGTTGTTTGTCTGATTTCCTTCAATCCGTTTCACTCAGCAAGGCAATGCCAATTTCCAGGGACCCTCTCAAGGCTTCTGGTGTCCAGTTTGAAGGTGGACTGGACTGGGCGACCTTTGTCCGCAGGTTGAGGAATTAGTCCAACAGATCACCTCGGACTAAAATGCCCCCCCTCCACTCTGCTTCACCACTCAATATGATCGCGGCTTCACTGACTGTGACCTCAACCCCACACTCCCGCTGACTGATCCCGGGAACCACTCACTCCCTGCTTGCCTGGAATAGATCTGACTATACCATGGGACAATAACATTCTCTGCCTTCCTTCATCACCTCTGTGGAGGAACGACCCAAATACTCACGACACTCAGAGAACAGAACAGAAACATTGCCGCCTCAGAATTGTCCTAAACCTAAATAAAACAGCGAATGATGCAGCACCTCTCCCTCCTCTATTTCTCGCTCCCTACATCCTCACTGCTGTCACTCTCTCTGAACTGTTACTCTCTCTCCTACGCTCTCTATTCCCCTTCTCTGGGCTGCCCCCTCTCCGCCCACTGATGGAGTGACACACAGTGGGATAGTACTGATGGATGGACAAAATGGGGCAGAATTGATGCAGTGACAAATTGTGGTGGTACTGATGGAGGGACACACTGTGGTGGTACTGATGGAGGGACACACATGTGGAGTAGTACTGATAGCGTGACACACTGTGGGGTAGTAATCTGGGCTAGTACTTATAGTGACAGATTTTCATATCGTTTCAAGAATTCTTTCCTTTAGTCACTCTGATTGAAGACACGGGTTCAGGAGATAATCGAAACGCATTCGAGAGCTCTCCCCGAGACATTCAATGCCGTCGAAAGGGAAATCTTCCAAACACACTCTTGATTAATAGTTTCTTTAGTGTAGTAGCAAAAACAGTAAGATATTCATCCAAACTTCTTGTATAAGTACACTAGATTAAGTGAGACCCGTTGGATCCCAGCTTCACACGGGAGGGCTGGTCCCACAAAGCAATTTTCCACCTCCCCACCAATTCCAATATTGCTGGCCAGTGGGGGGAGGGGGGAGCTTGTGGAGAGCTAACATCGGTTTTGTGGTCCGAATGAATTCTTGGGCTGGCAGCTCAGAAACTCAGGCCTGGTGGGCTGGCAGCTCAGAAACTCAGGCCTGGTGGGCTGGCAGCTCAGAACCTCAGGCCTGGTGGGCTGGCAGCTCAGAAACTCAGGCCTGGTGGGCTGGCAGCTCAGAAACTGCCAGAAATTGTGCTGAAAACAGGTAGAGTCTTTGTGAGAGAGAAGGGGGAGAGGGTGGACAATCAATTTTAGCCATTTTCATCTTTTTTTCAGATCACAGCAATGAAGGAGGAAAGTCTATCCTTGCGTGGATCTCTGGAGCGCTAGTATGGGTGTTGTGGGCTGAAGAGACTGGTTTCCGGAGGGCTAGTATGGACATTGTGGACTGAATGGATTCTTGGACTTACAATTCACTAAGTCATGACTGATGGGCTGGCACTTCAGTCACTTACAGCTGGTGTGGTGGCAGTTCACTCAGTTACCCCTCCTTCCTTCACCCCCAACTCTGCTCCTTGCATTTTCCCTCCCCCCCCACACATTCAGTCCATGTCCCCTCAACCTCTCCCCCTCCCCCAGGCACTCTTAGTGGCTCTCTGACAGCGCAGCCATTCCTGCCCATTACGTACCCATTGTGATGAAGAACACGCAGACATGGCAAGTGGAAAAATGATTTATTAAAGTTTAAAATATGAACGAGTCTTAAAACATTGCAAGTCCAACCTCACAGCACTCCAAGCAGAATGCAGGCAGCAAGTCCAACCTCACAGCACTCCAAGCAGAGTGCAGGCAGCAAGTCCAACCTCACAGCACTCCAAGCAGAGTGCAGGCAGCAAGTCCAACCAGACAGCAAGCAGAGTGCAGGCAGCAAGTCCAATCTCACAGCACTCCTAGCACTCCAACAGAGACACACACATAGAGACACACACATACACATACACAAACACAGAGCACACACACAGAGAGACAAACACACAGAAACACACACACAGAGAGAGACACACACACACACAGACACACACAGAGAGGCACACAAAGAGAGACACACAGGGACACACACACAGGGACACACACACAGGGACACACACACAGGAACACACACACACAAAAACACACACACACAAACACAAAGACACACACACAGACACACACACACAAACACAAAGAAACAAACACACACACACACAAACACAAAGAAACACATACACACACACACACACACAAATAAAGACACACAAACACAGACACACACTCACACACAGCACCAATACTAAAATGCCAAGTAACTTCAGAATGTGGTAAGCAAACTGAATCCTGTTACTAACGGTTCAGGGCGGTGTCTCCACTATACCCTTCCGCACTGAGCGCCACCTCTGAACTCACCGGAAATGACGCAATCAGCACCATCTCTCCACTAAGCGGAAGTTACGGAATGAGCGGCAATTTTGCATTAAACACAGTCCTGATCTAATAAAACGTTTATGCACTGTTTTTCCTTCCAAAAACGGTTGCACAGCAAGCCACATTTAAAACGCAAGCCACATTAAAACGCAAGCCACATTTATAAAGCAAATCACATTTTAAAATATAGGCACAGTTTAGCCGCACAGTCAAAAGGCACACTTTCCATTTAGCGGCACAGTCAAAAGGCATCCTTTCCATTTAGCGGCACAGTCAAAAGGCACACTTTTCAATTAGCGGCACAGTCAAAAGGCACACTTTTCAATTAGCGGCACAGTCAAAAGGCACACTTTTCAATTAGCGACACAGTCAAAAGGCACGTAAAAACATTTATTCCTTCCAAACACAGTTCCAAATAAACCACATAAAAGCACATAAAACCACACTCACAGTTTAGTATACATGTGTTCAGTGTTCAGTTTATTCACTGCTCAGACTGAGAGTCGTGACCTCTCCCTCCCACATCTTGCAGTGACTGTGGCAAGTGCACACATCCGGGTTTATAGTCCCTCCCCCTCCCACCGGATGGGGCGTGGCCTCCATGGCATGATTGACAGGAGAGAGAATTTCAAAATTATTTAAACATTAATAAGTCTTATATTTTTCATCGATAGGAAAAATCCTCTGGCCCTAACAGCTGGAGGGGGACTGTGTAATATGGCCAAAAATCGAAGCCGTAAGAGATTTTTCTAAAATCAATATACAGTGCAAACAGGAAGTGGTCAAGATTTGACTTTTAATCACTTGCCTATGCATTTTCAAAGCAACCGCACTTGCATTTGCATTTTCAAAGCAACCGCACTTGCCTTTGCATTTTCAAATCAAACGCACTTGCCTTTGCATTTTGAAAGCACCCTCACTTGCCTTTCCATTTTCAAAGCAAACCACCTTTTGCATTTTCAAAGCAAACCATCATTTCCATTTTCAAAGCAAACAATCTATTGCATTTTCAAAGCAAACCTTTTTGCATTTTCAAAGCAAACCACCTTTTGCATTATCAAAGCAAACGACCTGTTGCGTTTTCAAAGCAAAACACCTTTTCCATTTTCAAAGCAAACCACCATATGCATTTTCAAAGCAAACTTTTTTGCATTTTCAAAGCAAACCATCTTTTGCATTTTCTAAGCAAACCACATTATGCATTTTCAAAGCAAACCACCTTTTGCATTTTCAAAGCAACCCACCTTTGCATTTTCAAACCAAACCACCTTTTGCATTTTCAAAGCAAACCACCTTTTGCATTTTCAAAACAAACCACCTTCTGCATTTTAAAAACGAACCACCTTTTGTATTTTCAAAGCAACCCACTTTTTGCATTTTCAAAGTAAACCACCTTTTGCATTTTCAAAGCAAACCACCTTTTGCATTTTCAAAGCAAACCACCTTTTGCATTTTCAAAACAAACCACCTTCTGCATTTTCAAAACGAACCACCCTTTCCATTTTCAAAGCAAACAACCTTTTGCATTTTCAAATCAAAACATTTTTCGCATTTTCAAAACAAACCACCTTTTGCATTTTCAAAGCAAACCACCTTTTGCATTTTCAAAGCAAAAAACACCTTTTCATTTTCAAAACAAACATCTTTTGCATTTTCAAAACAAACCACCTTTTGCATTATCAAAGCATACGACCTGTTGCATTTTCAAAGCAAAACACCTTTTCCATTTTCAAATCAAACCACCATTTGCATTTTCAAAGCAAACCTTTTTGTATATTCAAAGCAAACCATCTTTTGCATTTTCAAAGCAAACCACCTTTTGCATTTTCAAAGCAAACCACATTTAGCATTTTCGAAGCAAACCACCTTTTGCATTTTCAAAACAAACCACCTTCTGCATTTTTAAAACAAACGACCTTTTGCATTTTCAAAGCAAACCACCTTTTGCATTTTCAATACAAACCAGCAAACCAACTTTAGCATTTTCAAAGCAAACCACCTTTTGCATTTTAATAGTAAACCACCTTTTACATTTTCAAAGCAAACAACCTTTTGCATATTAAAAGCAAGCCACCTTTTGCATTTTCAAAGCAAACCACCTTTTGTATTTTCAAAGCAAACCTCCTTTTGCATTTTCAAAGCAAACCACTTTTTGCAATTTCAAAGCAAACCACCTTTTGCATTTTCAAAGCAAACCATCTTTTGCACTTTCAAAGCAAACGACCTTTTGCATTTTCAAAGCAGATCACCTTTTGCATTTTCAAAGCAAATGACCATTTGCTTTTTCAAAGCAAACCACCTTTTGCATTTTCTAAGCAAACCACCTTTTAGCATTTTTATAGCAAACCACCTTTTGCATTTTCAAAGCAAACCACCTTTTGCATTTTCAAAGCAAACCACCTTTTCTAAGCAAACCACCTTTTGCATTTTCAAAGCAAACCACCTTTTGCACTTTCAAAGCAAATCACCTTTTGCATTTTCAAAGCAAAGCACCTTTTGTATTTTCAAAGCAAATCACCTTTTGAATACTCAAAGCAAACCACCTTTTGCATTTTCAAAGCAAACCACCTTTTGCATGTTCAAAGCAAACCTCTTTTTGCATTTTCAAAGGAAACCACCTTTTGCATTTTCAAAGCAAACCACCTATTTGCATTTTCAAAGAAAACCACATGTAGCATTTTCAAAGAAAACCACCTTTTGCACTTTCAAAGCAAACCACCTTTTGCATTTTCAAAGCAAACCACCGTTTGCATTTTCAAAGCAAACTACCTTTTGCATATTAAAAGAGAGCCACCTTTTGCATTTTTAAAGCAAACCACCTTTTCCATTTTCAAAGCAAACCTCCTTTTCCATTTTCAAAGCAAACCACCTACTGCATTTTAAAAGCAAACATTATTGCATTTTCAAAGCAAACCACCTTTTCCATTTTCAAAGCAAACCAGCTTTTGTATTTTCAAAGCAAATCTCCTTTTGCATTTTCTAAGCAACCCACCTTTTGCATTTTCAAAGCAAACCACCTTTTGCATTTTCAAAACAAACCACCTTCTGGATTTTCAAAACAAACCACCTTTTGCATTTTCAAAGCAAACCACGTTTTGCAATTTCAAAGCAAACCACCTTTTGCATTTTCAAAGCAAACCACCTTTAGCATTTTCAAAGCATATCACCTTTTGCATTTTAAAAGCAAACCACCTTTTGCATTTTCAAAGCAAACCACGTTTTGCATATTAAAAGCTAGCTACCTTTTGCATTTTCAAAGCAAACTACCTTTCGTATTTTCAAAGCAAACCACTTTTCTCATTTTCAAAGCAAACCACTTTTTGCAATTTCAAAGCAAACCACCTATTGCATTTTCAAAGCAAACCACCTACTGCATTTTAAAAGCAAATCTTTTTGAATTTTCAAAGCAATCCACCTTTTGCATTTTCAAAGCAAACCACCTTTTCAAAGCAAACAACCTTTTCAAAGCAAACCACATTTTGCATTTTCAAAGCAAACGAACTTTTCCATTTTCAAAGCAAACTTCCTTTTCTATTTTCAAAGCAAACCACCATTTGCATTTTCAAAGCACATCACCTTTTCCATTTTCAAAGTAAACCACCTTTTGCATTTTCAATGCAAACCAGCAAACCAACTTTTGCATTTTCAAAGCAAACCACTTTTTGCAATTTCAAAGCAAACCACCGTTTGCATTTTCAAAGCAAACCAACGTTTCCATTTTCAAAGCAAACCACCCACTGCATTTTAAAAGCAAACCTTTTTGCATTTTCAAAGCAATCCACCTTTTGCATTTTAAAAGCAATTCACCTTTTCAAAGCAAACAACCTTTTCAAAGCATTCCACCTTTTGCATTTTCAAAGCAAACCACCTTTATGCATTTTTAAAGCAAACCACCTTTTGCAATTTCAAAGCAAACCACCTTTTGCAGTTTCAAAGCGAACCTCTTTTTGCATTTTCAAAGCAAACGACCTTTAAAATTTTCAAAGCAAACTTCATTTTGAATTTTCAAAGCAAACGACCTTTTGCATTTTCAAAGCAAACCACCTTCTGCATTTTCAAAGCAAACCACCTTTTGCACTTTCAAAGCAAACGATCTTTTGCATTTTCAAAGTAAACCACCTTTTCCATTTTCAAAGCAAGCCACCATTTGCATTTTCAAAGCACATCACCATTTCCATTTTCAAAGTAAACCACCTTTTGCATTTTCAATGCAAACCAGCAAACCAACTTTTGCATTTTCAAAGCAAACGACCTTTTAAATTTTCAAAGCAAACCACTTTTGTATTTTCAAAGCAAACCACTTTTTGCAATTTCAAAACAAGCCACCTTTTCCATTTTCAAAGCAAACCACCTTTCCCATTTTCAAAGCAAACCACCTACTGCATTTTCAAAGCAAACATTATTGCATTTTCAAAGCAAACCACCATTTCCATTTTCAAAGCAAACCAGCTTTTGTATTTGCAAAGCAAACCTCTTTTTGCATTTTCAAAGCAAACCACCGTTTGCATTTTCAAAGCAAACCTCTTTTTGAATTTTCAAAGCAAACCACCTTTTGCATTTTCAAAGCAAACCACCTATTTGCATTTTCAAAGAAAACCACATGTAGCATTTTCAAAGCAAACCACCTTTTGCATTTTCAAAGCAAACCACCTTTTGCATATTAAAAGAGAGCCACCTTTTGCATTTTCAAAGCAAACCACCTCTTGTATTTTCAAAGCAAACCACTTTTGAATTTTCAAAGCAAACGACTTTTTGCAATTTCAAAACAAGCCACCTTTTCCATTTTCAAAGCAAACCACCTTTTCCATTTTCAAAGCAAACCACCTACTGAATTTTAAAAGCAAACATTATTGCATTTTCAAAGCAAACCACCTTTTCCATTTTCAAAGCAAACCAGCTTTTGTATTTTCAAAGCAAATCTCCTTTTGCATTTTCTAAGCAAACCACCTTTTGCATTTTCAAAGCAAACCACCTTTTGCATTTTCAAAACAAACCACCTTCGGGATTTTCAAAACAAACCACCTTTTGCATTTTCAAAGCAAACCACGTTTTGCAATTTCAAAGCAAACCACCTTTTGCATTTTCAAAGCAAACCACCTTTTCAAAGCAAACAACCTTTTGCATTTTCAAAGCAAACCACCTTTAGCATTTTCAAAGCAAATCACCTTTTGCATTTTAAAAGCAAACCACCTTTTGCATTTTCAAAGCAAACCACATTTTGCATATTAAAAGCAAGCCACCTTTTGCATTTTCAAAGCAAAATACCTTTTGTATTTTCAAAGCAAACCACTTTTCTCATTTTCATAGCAAACCACTTTTTGCAATTTCAAAGCAAACCACCTTTTGCATTTTCAAAGCAAACCACCTTTTCCATTTTCAAAGCAAACCACCTACTGCATTTTCAAAGCAAACCTTTTTGCATTTTCCAAGCAATCCACCTTTTGCATTTTCAAAGCAAACGACCTTTTTCATTTTCAAAGCAAACCACCTTTTGCATTTTAATAACAAACCACCTTCTGCTTTTTCAAAACAAACCATCTTTTGCAATCTCAAAGCAAACAACCTTTTGCATTTTCAAAGCAAACCGCCTTTTGCAATTTCAAACCAAGCCACCTTTTGCTTTGAAAATGAAAAAGGTCGTTTGCTTTGAAAATGCAAAAGGTGGATTGCTTGGAAAATGCAAAAAGGTTTGCATTTTCTAAGCAAACCACCTTTTTCCATTTTCAAAGCACACCAACTTTTGCATTTTCAAAGTAAACCACCTTTTTCATTTTCAATGCAATCCAGAAAACCACCTTTTGCATTTTAAAAGCAAACCACCTTTTGCATTTTAAAAGCAAACCACCTTTTGCATTTTCAAAGCAAATCACCTTTTGCATATTAAAAGCAAGCCACCATTTGCATTTTCAAAGCAAACCACCTTTTGTATTTTCAAAGCAAACCACCTTTTGCATTTTCAAAGCAATCCACCTTTTGTATTTTCAAAGCAAACCACCTACTGTATTTTAAAAACAAACCTTTTTGCATTTTCAATGCAAACCACCTTTTGCATTTTCAAAGCAAACCACCTTATGCATTTTCAAAGCAAACCACATTATGCATTTTCAAAGCAAACCACCTTTTCAAAGCAAACCACCATTTGCTTTTTCAAAGCAAACCACCTTTTGGATTTTCAAAGCAAACTACCTTTTGCATTTTCAAAGCAAACCACCTTTTGCATTTTAATAACAAACCACCTTCTGCTTTTTCAAAACAAACCATCTTTTGCAATCTCAAAGCAAACAACCTTTTGCATTTTCAAAGCAAACCGCCTTTTGCAATTTCAAACCAAGCCACCTTTTGCATTTTCAAAGCAAACCACTATTTGCATTTTCAAAGCAAACCACCATTGCTTTTTCAAAGCCCACCACCTTTTGCATTTTCAAAGTAAACCACCTTTTGCACTTTCAATGCAAAGCAGCAAACCACCTTTTGCATTTTCAAAGCAAACGACCTTTTGCATTTTTAAAGCAAACCACCTTTTGCATTTTCAAAGCAAACCACCTTTTGCATTTTCAAAGCAAACCACCTTTTGCATTTACGAAGCAATCCACCTTATGGAATTTTCAAAGCAAACCACCTTTTGCATTTTCAAAACAAACCACATTCTGCATTTTCAAAGCAAACGACCTTTTCCATTTTCAAAGCAAACCACCTTTTGCATTTTCAAAGCAAACCACTTTTTGGCATTTTTATACCGAACCACCCTTTGCATTTTCAAAGCAAACCACCTTTTTCATTTTCAAAGCAAACCACCTATTACATTTTAAAAGCAAACCTTTTTGCATTTTCAAAGCAAACCACCTTTTGCATTTTCAAAGCAAACCACCTTTTAATTTTCAAAGCAGACCACCTTTTGCAATTTCAAAGCAAACGACCTTTTGCATTTTCAAAGCAAACCTTTTTGCATTATCAAACCAATCCACCTTTTGCATTTTCAAAGCAAACCACCTTTTCAAAGCAAACCACCTGTTCAAAGCAAACCACCTTTTGCATTTTCAAGGCAAACCACCTTTTGCATTTTTGCAGCAAACCACCTTTTGCAATTTCAAAGCAAACCACCTTTTGCATTTTCAAAGCAAACCTCTTTTTGCATTTTCAAAGCACATCACCTTTTCCATGTTCAAAGTAAACCACCTTTTGCATTTTCAAAGCAAACAACCTTTTCCATTTTCAAAGCAAACCACCATTTGCATTTTCAAAGCACATCACCTTTTCCATTTTCAAAGTAAACCTCCTTTTGCATTTTCCATGCAAACCAGCATACCACCTTTTGCATTTTCAAAGCAAACCACCTTTTGCATTTTCAAAGCAAACCACCTTTTGCATTTTCAAAGCATACCATCTTTTGCATTTTCAAAGCATACCATCTTTTGCATTTTCAAAGCAAACCACCATTTGCATTTCCATTAAAAAGCAGCTTTTGCATTTTCAATGCAAACCAGCAAACCACCTTTTGCATTTTCAAAGCAAACGAACTTTTGCATTTTCAAAGCAAACAACCTTTTGCAATTTCAAAGCAAACCACCATTTGCCCTTCAAAGCAAACCACCATTTGCATTTTCAAAGCACATCACCTTTTCCATTTTCAAAGTAACCCACCTTTTGCATTTTCCATGCAAACCAGCAAACCAACTTTTGCAAATTCAAAGCAAACCACCTTTTTTCATTTTCAAAGCAAACCACCTTTTGGATTTTCAAAGCAAACCACTTTTTCCATATTCAAAACAAACCATCTACTGCATTTTTAAAAGGAAACCACCTGCAGCATTTTCAAGGCAAACCATCTTTTGCATTTTCAAACCAAACCTCCTTTTGCATTTTTAAAGCAAACCACATTTTGCATTTTCAAAGCACCCCACCTTTTGCATTTTCAAAGCAAACCACCTTTTGCATTTTCAATGCAAACCAGCGACCAACTTTTGCATTTTCAAAGCAAACCACCTTTAGCATTTTCAAAACAAACGACATTTTGCATTTTCAAAGCAAACCACCTTTTGCATTTTCAAAGCAAACCTCTTTTTGCATTTTCAAAGGAAACCACCTTTTGCATTTTCAAAGCAAACCACCTATTTGCATTTTCAAAGAAAACCACATGTAGCATTTTCAAAGAAAACCACCTTTTGCACTTTCAAAGCCAACGACCTTTTGCATTTTCAAAGCAAACCACCATTTGCATTTTCAAAGCAAACCACCTTTTGCATATTAAAAGAGAGCCACCTTTTGCATTTTCAAAGCAAACCACCTTTTGTATTTTCAAAGCAAACACTTTTGCATTTTCAAAGCAAACCACTTTTTGCAATTTCAAAACAAGCCACCTTTTCCATTTTCAAAGCAAACCACCTTTTCCATTTTCAAAGCAAACCACCTACTGCATTTTAAAAGCAAACATTATTGCATTTTCAAAGCAAACCACCTTTTCCGTTTTCAAAGCAAACCAGCTTTTGTATTTTCAAAGCAAATCTCCTTTTGCATTTTCTAAGCAACCCACCTTTTGCATTTTGAAAGCAAACCACCTTTTGCATTTTCAAAACAAACCACCTTCTGGATTTTCAAAACAAACCACCTTTTGCATTTTCAAAGCAAACCACGTTTTGCAATTTCAAAGCAAACCGCCTTTTGCATTTTCAAAGCAAACCACCTTTAGCATTTTCAAAGCATATCACCTTTTGCATTTTAAAAGCAAACCACCTTTTGCATTTTCAAAGCAAACCACGTTTTGCATATTAAAAGCTAGCTACCTTTTGCATTTTCAAAGCAAACTACCTTTCGTATTTTCAAAGCAAACCACTTTTCTCATTTTCAAAGCAAACGAACTTTTGCATTTTCAAAGCAAACAACCTTTTGCAATTTCAAAGCAAACCACCATTTGCCCTTCAAAGCAAACCACCATTTGCATTTTCAAAGCACATCACCTTTTCCATTTTCAAAGTAACCCACCTTTTGCATTTTCCATGCAAACCAGCAAACCAACTTTTGCAAATTCAAAGCAAACCACCTTTTTTCATTTTCAAAGCAAACCACCTTTTGCATTTTCAAAGCAAACCACTTTTTCCATATTCAAAACAAACCATCTACTGCATTTTTAAAAGGAAACCACCTGCAGCATTTTCAAGGCAAACCATCTTTTGCATTTTCAAACCAAACCTCCTTTTGCATTTTTAAAGCAAACCACATTTTGCATTTTCAAAGCACCCCACCTTTTGCATTTTCAAAGCAAACCACCTTTTGCATTTTCAATGCAAACCAGCGACCAACTTTTGCATTTTCAAAGCAAACCACCTTTAGCATTTTCAAAACAAACGACATTTTGCATTTTCAAAGCAAACCACCTTTTGCATTTTCAAAGCAAACCTCGTTTTGCATTTTCAAAGGAAACCACCTTTTGCATTTTCAAAGCAAACCACCTATTTGCATTTTCAAAGAAAACCACATGTAGCATTTTCAAAGAAAACCACCTTTTGCACTTTCAAAGCCAACGACCTTTTGCATTTTCAAAGCAAACCACCATTTGCATTTTCAAAGCAAACCACCTTTTGCATATTAAAAGAGAGCCACCTTTTGCATTTTCAAAGCAAACCACCTTTTGTATTTTCAAAGCAAACCACTTTTGCATTTTCAAAGCAAACCACTTTTTGCAATTTCAAAACAAGCCACCTTTTCCATTTTCAAAGCAAACCACCTTTTCCATTTTCAAAGCAAACCACCTACTGCATTTTAAAAGCAAACATGATTGCATTTTCAAAGCAAACCACCTTTTCCGTTTTCAAAGCAAACCAGCTTTTGTATTTTCAAAGCAAATCTCCTTTTGCATTTTCTAAGCAACCCACCTTTTGCATTTTCAAAGCAAACCACCTTTTGCATTTTCAAAACAAACCACCTTCTGGATTTTCAAAACAAACCACCTTTTGCATTTTCAAAGCAAACCACGTTTTGCAATTTCAAAGCAAACCGCCTTTTGCATTTTCAAAGCAAACCACCTTTAGCATTTTCAAAGCATATCACCTTTTGCATTTTAAAAGCAAACCACCTTTTGCATTTTCAAAGCAAACCACGTTTTGCATATTAAAAGCTAGCTACCTTTTGCATTTTCAAAGCAAACTACCTTTCGTATTTTCAAAGCAAACCACTTTTCTCATTTTCAAAGCAAACCACTTTTTGCAATTTCAAAGCAAACCACCTATTGCATTTTCAAAGCAAACCACCTACTGCATTTTAAAAGCAAACCTTTTTGAATTTTCAAAGCAATCCACCTTTTGCATTTTCAAAGCAAACCACCTTTTCAAAGCAAACAACCTTTTCAAAGCACTCCACCTTTTGCATTTTCAAAGCAAACCACCTTTATGCATTTTTAAAGCAAACCACCTTTTGCAATTTCAAAGCAAACCACTTTTTGCAATTTCAAAGCAAACCACCTTTTGCATTTTCAAAGCAAACCACCTTTTCCATTTTCAAAGCAAACCACCTACTGCATTTTAAAAGCAAACCTTTTTGCATTTTCCAAGCAATCCACCTTTTGCATTTTCAAAGCAAACGACCTTTTTCATTTTCAAAGCAAACCACCTTTGGCATTTTCTAAGCAAACCACCTTTTTCCATTTTCAAAGCACACCAACTTTTGCATTTTCAAAGTAAACCACCTTTTTCATTTTCAATGCAATCCAGAAAACCACCTTTTGCATTTTAAAAGCAAACCACCTTTTGCATTTTAAAAGCAAACCACCTTTTGCATTTTCAAAGCAAATCACCTTTTGCATATTAAAAGCAAGCCACCATTTGCATTTTCAAAGCAAACCACCTTTTGTATTTTCAAAGCAAACCACCTTTTGCATTTTCAAAGCAATCCACCTTTTGTATTTTCAAAGCAAACCACCTACTGTATTTTAAAAACAAACCTTTTTTGCATTTTCAATGCAAACCACCTTTTGCATTTTCAAAGCAAACCACCTTATGCATTTTCAAAGCAAACCACATTATGCATTTTCAAAGCAAACCACCTTTTCAAAGCAAACCACCATTTGCTTTTTCAAAGCAAACCACCTTTTGGATTTTCAAAGCAAACTACCTTTTGCATTTTCAAAGCAAACCACCTTTTGCATTTTAATAACAAACCACCTTCTGCTTTTTCAAAACAAACCATCTTTTGCAATCTCAAAGCAAACAACCTTTTGCATTTTCAAAGCAAACCGCCTTTTGCAATTTCAAACCAAGCCACCTTTTGCATTTTCAAAGCAAACCACTATTTGCATTTTCAAAGCAAACCACCATTGCTTTTTCAAAGCCCACCACCTTTTGCATTTTCAAAGTAAACCACCTTTTGCATTTTCAATGCAAAGCAGCAAACCACCTTTTGCATTTTCAAAGCAAACGACCTTTTGCATTTTTAAAGCAAACCACCTTTTGCCTTTTCAAAGCAAACCACCTTTTGCATTTACGAAGCAATCCACCTTTGGAATTTTCAAAGCAAACCACCTTTTGCATTTTCAAAACAAACCACATTCTGCATTTTCAAAGCAAACGACCTTTTCCATTTTCAAAGCAAACCACCTTTTGCATTTTCAAAGCAAACCACTTTTTGGCATTTTTATACCGAACCACCCTTTGCATTTTCAAAGCAAACCACCTTTTTCATTTTCAAAGCAAACCACCTATTACATTTTAAAAGCAAACCTTTTTGCATTTTCAAAGCAAACCACCTTTTGCATTTTCAAAGCAAACCACCTTTTAATTTTCAAAGCAGACCACCTTTTGCAATTTCAAAGCAAACGACCTTTTGCATTTTCAAAGCAAACCTTTTTGCATTATCAAACCAATCCACCTTTTGCATTTTCAAAGCAAACCACCTTTTCAAAGCAAACCACCTTTTCAAAGCAAACCACCTTTTGCATTTTCAAGGCAAACCACCTTTTGCATTTTTGCAGCAAACCACCTTTTGCAATTTCAAAGCAAACCACCTTTTGCATTTTCAAAGCAAACCTCTTTTTGCATTTTCAAAGCAAACCACATTTAGCATTTTCAAAGCACATCACCTTTTCCATGTTCAAAGTAAACCACCTTTTGCATTTTCAAAGCAAACAACCTTTTCCATTTTCAAAGCAAACCACCATTTGCATTTTCAAAGCACATCACCTTTTCCATTTTCAAAGTAAACCTCCTTTTGCATTTTCCATGCAAACCAGCATACCACCTTTTGCATTTTCAAAGCAAACCACCTTTTGCATTTTCAAAGCAAACCACCTTTTGCATTTTCAAAGCATACCATCTTTTGCATTTTCAAAGCATACCACCTTATGCATTTTCAAAGCAAACCACCTTTTGCATTTTCAAAGCAATCCACCTTTTGTATTTTCAAAGCAAACCACCTACTGTATTTTAAAAACAAACCTTTTTGCATTTTCAATGCAAACCACCTTTTGCATTTTCAAAGCAAACCACCTTATGCATTTTCAAAGCAAACCACATTATGCATTTTCAAAGCAAACCACCTTTTCAAAGCAAACCACCATTTGCTTTTCAAAGCAAACCACCTTTTGGATTTTCAAAGCAAACTACCTTTTGCATTTTCAAAGCAAACCACCTTTTGCATTTTAATAACAAACCACCTTCTGCTTTTTCAAAACAAACCATCTTTTGCAATCTCAAAGCAAACAACCTTTTGCATTTTCAAAGCAAACCGCCTTTTGCAATTTCAAACCAAGCCACCTTTTGCATTTTCAAAGCAAACCACTATTTGCATTTTCAAAGCAAACCACCATTGCTTTTTCAAAGCCCACCACCTTTTGCATTTTCAAAGTAAACCACCTTTTGCATTTTCAATGCAAAGCAGCAAACCACCTTTTGCATTTTCAAAGCAAACGACCTTTTGCATTTTTAAAGCAAACCACCTTTTGCCTTTTCAAAGCAAACCACCTTTTGCATTTACGAAGCAATCCACCTTTGGAATTTTCAAAGCAAACCACCTTTTGCATTTTCAAAACAAACCACATTCTGCATTTTCAAAGCAAACGACCTTTTCCATTTTCAAAGCAAACCACCTTTTGCATTTTCAAAGCAAACCACTTTTTGGCATTTTTATACCGAACCACCCTTTGCATTTTCAAAGCAAACCACCTTTTTCATTTTCAAAGCAAACCACCTATTACATTTTAAAAGCAAACCTTTTTGCATTTTCAAAGCAAACCACCTTTTGCATTTTCAAAGCAAACCACCTTTTAATTTTCAAAGCAGACCACCTTTTGCAATTTCAAAGCAAACGACCTTTTGCATTTTCAAAGCAAACCTTTTTGCATTATCAAACCAATCCACCTTTTGCATTTTCAAAGCAAACCACCTTTTCAAAGCAAACCACCTTTTCAAAGCAAACCACCTTTTGCATTTTCAAGGCAAACCACCTTTTGCATTTTTGCAGCAAACCACCTTTTGCAATTTCAAAGCAAACCACCTTTTGCATTTTCAAAGCAAACCTCTTTTTGCATTTTCAAAGCAAACCACATTTAGCATTTTCAAAGCACATCACCTTTTCCATGTTCAAAGTAAACCACCTTTTGCATTTTCAAAGCAAACAACCTTTTCCATTTTCAAAGCAAACCACCATTTGCATTTTCAAAGCACATCACCTTTTCCATTTTCAAAGTAAACCTCCTTTTGCATTTTCCATGCAAACCAGCATACCACCTTTTGCATTTTCAAAGCAAACCACCTTTTGCATTTTCAAAGCAAACCACCTTTTGCATTTTCAAAGCATACCATCTTTTGCATTTTCAAAGCATACCATCTTTTGCATTTTCAAAGCAAACCACCATTTGCATTTCCATTAAAAAGCAGCTTTTGCATTTTCAATGCAAACCAGCAAACCACCTTTTGCATTTTCAAAGCAAACGAACTTTTGCATTTTCAAAGCAAACAACCTTTTGCAATTTCAAAGCAAACGATCTTTTGCATTTTCAAAGTAAACCACCTTTTCCATTTTCAAAGCAAACCACCTTTTGCATTTTCAAAGCATACCATCTTTTGCATTTGCATTTTCAAAGCACATCACCATTTCCATTTTCAAAGTAAACCACCTTTTGCATTTTCAATGCAAACCAGAAAACCAACTTTGGCATTTTCAAAGCAAACCACCTTTTTCATTTTCAAAGCACACCAACTTTTGCATTTTCAAAGTAAACCACCTTTTTAATTTTCAATGCAATCCAGAAAACCACCTTTTGCATTTTAAAAGCAAACCACCTTTTGCATTTTAAAAGCAAACCACCTGCTGCATTTTCAAAGCAAATCACCTTTTGCATATTAAAAGCAAGCCACCATTTGCATTTTCAAAGCAAACCACCTTTTGTATATTCAAAGCAAACCACCTTTTGCTTTTTCAAAGCAAACCACCTTTTGGATTTTCAAAGCAAACTACCTTTTGCATTTTCAAAGCAAACCACCTTTTGCATTTTAATAACAAACCACCTTCTGCTTTTTCAAAACAAACCATCTTTTGCATTCTCAAAGCAAACAACCTTTTGCATTTTCAAAGCAAACCGCCTTTTGCAATTTCAAACCAAGCCACCTTTTGCATTTTCAAAGCAAACCACTATTTGCATTTTCAAAGCAAACCACCATTGCTTTTTCAAAGCCCACCACCTTTTGCATTTTCAAAGTAAACCACCTTTTGCATTTTCAATGCAAAGCAGCAAACCACCTTTTGCATTTTCAAAGCAAACCACCTTTTGCATTTTCAAAGCAAACCACCTTTTGCATTTTCAAAGCATACCATCTTTTGCATTTTCAAAGCAAACCACCATTTGCATTTCCATTAAAAAGCAGCTTTTGCATTTTCAATGCAAACCAGCAAACCACCTTTTGCATTTTCAAAGCAAACGAACTTTTGCATTTTCAACGAAAAAACCTTTTGCAATTTCAAAGCAAACCACCATTTGCCCTTCAAAGCAAACCACCATTTGCATTTTCAAAGCACATCACCTTTTCCATTTTCAAAGTAACCCACCTTTTGCATTTTCCATGCAAACCAGCAAACCAACTTTTGCAAATTCAAAGCAAACCACCTTTTTTCATTTTCAAAGCAAACCACCTTTTGCATTTTCAAAGCAAACCACTTTTTCCATATTCAAAACAAACCATCTACTGCATTTTTAAAAGGAAACCACCTGCAGCATTTTCAAGGCAAACCATCTTTTGCATTTTCAAACCAAACCTCCTTTTGCATTTTTAAAGCAAACCACATTTTGCATTTTCAAAGCACCCCACCTTTTGCATTTTCAAAGCAAACCACCTTTTGCATTTTCAATGCAAACCAGCGACCAACTTTTGCATTTTCAAAGCAAACCACCTTTAGCATTTTCAAAACAAACGACATTTTGCATTTTCAAAGCAAACCACCTTTTGCATTTTCAAAGCAAACCACCTTTTGCATTTTCAAAGCAAACCACCTTTTGCATTTTCAAAGCAAACCACCTTTTGCATTTACGAAGCAATCCACCTTTGGAATTTTCAAAGCAAACCACCTTTTGCATTTTCAAAACAAACCACATTCTGCATTTTCAAAGCAAACGACCTTTTCCATTTTCAAAGCAAACCACCTTTTGCATTTTCAAAGCAAACCACTTTTTGGCATTTTTATACCGAACCACCCTTTGCATTTTCAAAGCAAACTACCTTTTTTCATTTTCAAAGCAAACCACCTTTTGCATTTTCAAAGCATACCATCTTTTGCATTTTCAAAGCATACCATCTTTTGCATTTTCAAAGCAAACCACCATTTGCATTTCCATTAAAAAGCAGCTTTTGCATTTTCAATGCAAACCAGCAAACCACCTTTTGCATTTTCAAAGCAAACGAACTTTTGCATTTTCAAAGCAAACAACCTTTTGCAATTTCAAAGCAAACGATCTTTTGCATTTTCAAAGTAAACCACCTTTTCCATTTTCAAAGCAAGCCACCATTTGCATTTTCAAAGCACATCACCATTTCCATTTTCAAAGTAAACCACCTTTTGCATTTTCAATGCAAACCAGCAAACCAACTTTTGCATTTTCAAAGCAAACGACCTTTTAAATTTTCAAAGCAAACCACTTTTGCATTTTCAAAGCAAACCACTTTTTGCAATTTCAAAACAAGCCACCTTTTCCATTTTCAAAGCAAACCACCTTTTCCATTTTCAAAGCAAACCACCTACTGCATTTTAAAAGCAAACATTATTGCATTTTCAAAGCAAACCACCATTTCCATTTTCAAAGCAAACCAGCTTTTGTATTTGCAAAGCAAACCTCTTTTTGCATTTTCAAAGCAAACCACCGTTTGCATTTTCAAAGCAAACCTCTTTTTGAATTTTCAAAGCAAACCACCGTTTGCATTTTCAAAGCAAACCACCTATTTGCATTTTCAAAGAAAACCACATGTAGCATTTTCAAAGCAAACCACCTTTTGCATTTTCAAAGCAAACCACCTTTTGCATATTAAATGAGAGCCACCTTTTGCATTTTCAAAGCAAACCACCTCTTGTATTTTCAAAGCAAACCACTTTTGAATTTTCAAAGCAAACCACTTTTTGCAATTTCAAAACAAGCCACCTTTTCCATTTTCAAAGCAAAACACCTTTTCCATTTTCAAAGCAAACCACCTACTGCATTTTAAAAGCAAACATTATTGCATTTTCAAAGCAAACCACCTTTTCCATTTTCAAAGCAAACCAGCTTTTGTATTTTCAAAGCAAATCTCCTTTTGCATTTTCTAAGCAAACCACCTTTTGCATTTTCAAAGCAAACCACCTTTTGCATTTTCTAAACAAACCACCTTCTGGATTTTCAAAACAAGCCACCTTTTGCATTTTCAAAGCAAACCACGTTTTGCAATTTCAAAGCAAAGCACCTTTTGCATTTTCAAAGCAAACCACCTTTTCAAAGCAAACCACCTTTTGCATTTTCAAAGCAAACCACCTTTAGCATTTTCAAAGCAAATCACCTTTTGCATTTTAAAAGCAAACCACCTTTTGCATTTTCAAAGCAAACCACATTTTGCATATTAAAAGCAAGCCACCTTTTGCATTTTCAAAGCAAAATACCTTTTGTATTTTCAAAGCAAACCACTTTTCTCATTTTCAAAGCAAACCACTTTTTGCAATTTCAAAGCAAACCACCTTTTGCATTTTCAAAGCAAACCACCTTTTCCATTTTCAAAGCAAACCACCTACTGCATTTTAAAAGCAAACCTTTTTGCATTTTCCAAGCAATCCACCTTTTGCATTTTCAAAGCAAACGACCTTTTTCATTTTCAAAGCAAACCACCTTTGGCATTTTCAAAGCAAACCACCTTTTTCATTTTCAAAGCACACCAACTTTTGCATTTTCAAAGTAAACCACCTTTTTCATTTTCAATGCAATCCAGAAAACCACCTTTTGCATTTTAAAAGCAAACCACCTTTTGCATTTTAAAAGCAAACCACCTTTTGCATTTTCAAAGCAAATCACCTTTTGCATATTAAAAGCAAGCCACCATTTGCATTTTCAAAGCAAACCACCTTTTGTATATTCAAAGCAAACCACCTTTTGCATTTTCAAAGCAAAATACCTTTTGTATTTTCAAAGCAAACCACTTTTCTCATTTTCAAAGCAAACCACTTTTTGCAATTTCAAAGCAAACCACCTTTTGCATTTTAAAAGCAAACCACCTTTTGCATTTTAAAAGCAAACCACCTTTTGCATTTTCAAAGCAAACCACCTTTTGGATTTTCAAAGCAAACTACCTTTTGCATTTTCAAAGCAAACCACCTTTTGCATTTTAATAACAAACCACCTTCTGCTTTTTCAAAACAAACCATCTTTTGCATTCTCAAAGCAAACAACCTTTTGCATTTTCAAAGCAAACCGCCTTTTGCAATTTCAAACCAAGCCACCTTTTGCATTTTCAAAGCAAACCACTATTTGCATTTTCAAAGCAAACCACCATTGCTTTTTCAAAGCTCACCACCTTTTGCATTTTCAAAGTAAACCACCTTTTGCATTTTCAATGCAAAGCAGCAAACCACCTTTTGCATTTTCAAAGCAAACCACCTTTTGCATTTTCAAAGCAAACCACCTTTTGCATTTTCAAAGCATACCATCTTTTGCATTTTCAAAGCATACCATCTTTTGCATTTTCAAAGCAAACCACCATTTGCATTTCCATTAAAAAGCAGCTTTTGCATTTTCAATGCAAACCAGCAAACCACCTTTTGCATTTTCAAAGCAAACGAACTTTTGCATTTTCAACGCAAACAACCTTTTGCAATTTCAAAGCAAACCACCATTTGCCCTTCAAAGCAAACCACCATTTGCATTTTCAAAGCACATCACCTTTTCCATTTTCAAAGTAACCCACCTTTTGCATTTTCCATGCAAACCAGCAAACCAACTTTTGCAAATTCAAAGCAAACCACCTTTTTTCATTTTCAAAGCAAACCACCTTTTGCATTTTCAAAGCAAACCACTTTTTCCATATTCAAAACAAACCATCTACTGCATTTTTAAAAGGAAACCACCTGCAGCATTTTCAAGGCAAACCATCTTTTGCATTTTCAAACCAAACCTCCTTTTACATTTTTAAAGCAAACCACATTTTGCATTTTCAAAGCACCCCACCTTTTGCATTTTCAAAGCAAACCACCTTTTGCATTTTCAATGCAAACCAGCGACCAACTTTTGCATTTTCAAAGCAAACCACCTTTAGCATTTTCAAAACAAACGACATTTTGCATTTTCAAAGCAAACCACCTTTTGCATTTTCAAAGCAAACCACCTTTTCCATTTTCAAAGCAAACCACCTTTTCCATTTTCAAAGCAAACCACCTACTGCATTTTGAAAGCAAACATTATTGCATTTTCAAAGCAAACCACCTTTTGCATTTCAAAACAAACCACATTCTGCATTTTCAAAGCAAACGACCTTTTCCATTTTCAAAGCAAACCACCTTTTGCATTTTCAAAGCAAACCACTTTTTGGCATTTTTATACCGAACCACCCTTTGCATTTTCAAAGCAAACCACCTTTTTCATTTTCAAAGCAAACCACCTTTTGCATTTTCAAAGCATACCATCTTTTGCATTTCCATTAAAAAGCAGCTTTTGCATTTTCAATGCAAACCAGCAAACCACCTTTTGCATTTTCAAAGCAAACGAACTTTTGCATTTTCAAAGCAAACAACCTTTTGCAATTTCAAAGCAAACCACCATTTGCCCTTCAAAGCAAACCACCATTTGCATTTTCAAAGCACATCACCTTTTCCATTTTCAAAGTAACCCACCTTTTGCATTTTCCATGCAAACCACCAAACCAACTTTTGCAAATTCAAAGCATTTTCAAAACAAACCACCTTCTGGATTTTCAAAACAAACCACCTTTTGCATTTTCAAAGCAAACCACGTTTTGCAATTTCAAAGCAAACCGCCTTTTGCATTTTCAAAGCAAACCACCTTTAGCATTTTCAAAGCATATCACCTTTTGCATTTTAAAAGCAAACCACCTTTTGCATTTTCAAAGCAAACCACGTTTTGCATATTAAAAGCTAGCTACCTTTTGCATTTTCAAAGCAAACTACCTTTCGTATTTTCAAAGCAAACCACTTTTCTCATTTTCAAAGCAAACCACTTTTTGCAATTTCAAAGCAAACCACCTATTGCATTTTCAAAGCAAACCACCTACTGCATTTTAAAAGCAAACCTTTTTGAATTTTCAAAGCAATCCACCTTTTGCATTTTCAAAGCAAACCACCTTTTCAAAGCAAACAACCTTTTCAAAGCAAACCACATTTTGCATTTTCAAAGCAAACGAACTTTTCCATTTTAAAAGCAAACTTCCTTTTCTATTTTCAAAGCAAACCACCATTTGCATTTTCAAAGCACATCACCTTTTCCATTTTCAAAGTAAACCACCTTTTGCATTTTCAATGCAAACCAGCAAACCAACTTTTGCATTTTCATAGCAAACCACTTTTTGCAATTTCAAAGCAAACCACCGTTTGCATTTTCAAAGCAAACCAATGTTTCCATTTTCAAAGCAAACCACCCACTGCATTTTAATAGCAAACCTTTTTGCATTTTCAAAGCAATCCACCTTTTGCATTTTAAAAGCAAATCACCTTTTCAAAGCAAACAACCTTTTCAAAGCACTCCACCTTTTGCATTTTCAAAGCAAACCACCTTTATGCATTTTTAAAGCAAACCACCTTTTGCAATTTCAAAGCAAACCACCTTTTGCAGTTTCAAAGCGAACCACTTTTTGCATTTTCAAAGCAAACGACCTTTTAAATTTTCAAAGCAAACCAGCTTTTGTATTTTCATAGCAAACCTCTTTTTGCATTTTCAAAGCAAACCACCTTTTGCATTTTCAAAGCAAACTTCTTTTTGAATTTTCAAAGCAAACGACCTTTTGCATTTTCAAAGCAAACCACCTTCTGCATTTTCAAAGCAAACCACCTTTTGCAATTTCAAAGCAAACGATCTTTTGCATTTTCAAAGTAAACCACCTTTTCCATTTTCAAAGCAAGCCACCATTTGCATTTTCAAAGCACATCACCATTTCCATTTTCAAAGTAAACCACCTTTTGCATTTTCAATGCAAACCAGCAAACCAACTTTTGCATTTTCAAAGCAAACGACCTTTTAAATTTTCAAAGCAAACCACTTTTGCATTTTCAAAGCAAACCACTTTTTGCAATTTCAAAACAAGCCACCTTTTCCATTTTCAAAGCAAACCACCTTTTCCATTTTCAAAGCAAACCACCTACTGCATTTTAAAAGCAAACATTATTGCATTTTCAAAGCAAACCACCATTTCCATTTTCAAAGCAAACCAGCTTTTGTATTTGCAAAGCAAACCTCTTTTTGCATTTTCAAAGCAAACCACCGTTTGCATTTTCAAAGCAAACCTCTTTTTGAATTTTCAAAGCAAACCACCGTTTGCATTTTCAAAGCAAACCACCTATTTGCATTTTCAAAGAAAACCACATGTAGCATTTTCAAAGCAAACCACCTTTTGCATTTTCAAAGCAAACCACCTTTTGCATATTAAATGAGAGCCACCTTTTGCATTTTCAAAGCAAACCACCTCTTGTATTTTCAAAGCAAACCACTTTTGAATTTTCAAAGCAAACCACTTTTTGCAATTTCAAAACAAGCCACCTTTTCCATTTTCAAAGCAAAACACCTTTTCCATTTTCAAAGCAAACCACCTACTGCATTTTAAAAGCAAACATTATTGCATTTTCAAAGCAAACCACCTTATCCATTTTCAAAGCAAACCAGCTTTTGTATTTTCAAAGCAAATCTCCTTTTGCATTTTCTAAGCAAACCCCCTTTTGCATTTTCAAAGCAAACCACCTTTTGCATTTTCTAAACAAACCACCTTCTGGATTTTCAAAACAAACCACCTTTTGCATTTTCAAAGCAAACCACGTTTTGAAATTTCAAAGCAAACCACCTTTTGCATTTTCAAAGCAAACCACCTTTTCAAAGCAAACCACCTTTTGCATTTTCAAAGCAAACCACCTTTAGCATTTTCAAAGCAAATCACCTTTTGCATTTTAAAAGCAAACCACCTTTTGCATTTTCAAAGCAAACCACATTTTGCATATTAAAAGCAAGCCACCTTTTGCATTTTCAAAGCAAAATACCTTTTGTATTTTCAAAGCAAACCACTTTTCTAATTTTCAAAGCAAACCACTTTTTGCAATTTCAAAGCAAACCACCTTTTGCATTTTCAAAGCAAACCACCTTTTCCATTTTCAAAGCAAACCACCTACTGCATTTTAAAAGCAAACCTTTTTAGCATTTTCCAAGCAATCCACCTTTTGCATTTTCAAAGCAAACGACCTTTTTCATTTTCAAAGCAAACCACCTTTGGCATTTTCAAAGCAAACCACCTTTTTCATTTTCAAAGCACACCAACTTTTGCATTTTCAAAGTAAACCACCTTTTTAATTTTCAATGCAATCCAGAAAACCACCTTTTGCATTTTAAAAGCAAACCACCTTTTGCATTTTAAAAGCAAACCACCTTTTGCATTTTCAAAGCAAATCACCTTTTGCATATTAAAAGCAAGCCACCATTTGCATTTTCAAAGCAAACCACCTTTTGTATATTCAAAGCAAACCACCTTTTGCTTTTTCAAAGCAAACCACCTTTTGGATTTTCAAAGCAAACTACCTTTTGCATTTTCAAAGCAAACCACCTTTTGCATTTTAATAACAAACCACCTTCTGCTTTTTCAAAACAAACCATCTTTTGCATTCTCAAAGCAAACAACCTTTTGCATTTTCAAAGCAAACCGCCTTTTGCAATTTCAAACCAAGCCACCTTTTGCATTTTCAAAGCAAACCACTATTTGCATTTTCAAAGCAAACCACCATTGCTTTTTCAAAGCCCACCACCTTTTGCATTTTCAAAGTAAACCACCTTTTGCATTTTCAATGCAAAGCAGCAAACCACCTTTTGCATTTTCAAAGCAAACCACCTTTTGCATTTTCAAAGCAAACCACCTTTTGCATTTTCAAAGCATACCATCTTTTGCATTTTCAAAGCATACCATCTTTTGCATTTTCAAAGCAAACCACCATTTGCATTTCCATTAAAAAGCAGCTTTTGCATTTTCAATGCAAACCAGCAAACCACCTTTTGCATTTTCAAAGCAAACGAACTTTTGCATTTTCAACGCAAACAACCTTTTGCAATTTCAAAGCAAACCACCATTTGCCCTTCAAAGCAAACCACCATTTGCATTTTCAAAGCACATCACCTTTTCCATTTTCAAAGTAACCCACCTTTTGCATTTTCCATGCAAACCAGCAAACCAACTTTTGCAAATTCAAAGCAAACCACCTTTTTTCATTTTCAAAGCAAACCACCTTTTGCATTTTCAAAGCAAACCACTTTTTCCATATTCAAAACAAACCATCTACTGCATTTTTAAAAGGAAACCACCTGCAGCATTTTCAAGGCAAACCATCTTTTGCATTTTCAAACCAAACCTCCTTTTGCATTTTTAAAGCAAACCACATTTTGCATTTTCAAAGCACCCCACCTTTTGCATTTTCAAACCAAACCACCTTTTGCATTTTCAAAACAAACGACATTTTGCATTTTCAAAGCAAACCACCTTTTGCATTTTCAAAGCAAACCACCTTTTGCATTTTCAAAGCAAACCACCTTTTGCATTTTCAAAGCAAACCACCTTTTGCATTTACGAAGCAATCCACCTTTGGAATTTTCAAAGCAAACCACCTTTTGCATTTTCAAAACAAACCACATTCTGCATTTTCAAAGCAAACGACCTTTTCCATTTTCAAAGCAAACCACCTTTTGCATTTTCAAAGCAAACCACTTTTTGGCATTTTTATACCGAACCACCCTTTGCATTTTCAAAGCAAACCACCTTTTTCATTTTCAAAGCAAACCACCTTTTACATTTTAAAAGCAAACCTTTTTGCATTTTCAAAGCAAACCACCTTTTGCATTTTCAAAGCAAACCACCTTTTAATTTTCAAAGCAGACCACCTTTTGCAATTTCAAAGCAAACGACCTTTTGCATTTTCAAAGCAAACCTTTTTGCATTATCCAACCAATCCACCTTTTGCAATTTCAAAGCAAACCACCTTTTCAAAGCAAACCACCTTTTCAAAGCAAACCACCTTTTGCATTTTCAAGGCAAACCACCTTTTGCATTTTTGCAGCAAACCACCTTTTCAAATTTCAAAGCAAACCACCTTGTGCATTTTCAAAGCAAACCTCTTTTTGCATTTTCAAAGCAAACCACATTTAGCATTTTCAAAGCACATCACCTTTTCCATGTTCAAAGTAAACCACCTTTTGCATTTTCAAAGCAAACAACCTTTTCCATTTTCAAAGCAAACCACCATTTGCATTTTCAAAGCACATCACCTTTTCCATTTTCAAAGTAAACCTCCTTTTGCATTTTCCATGCAAACCAGCATACCACCTTTTGCATTTTCAAAGCAAACCACCTTTTGCATTTTCAAAGCAAACCACCTTTTGCATTTTCAAAGCAAACCAACTTTTGCATTTCCAAAGCAAACCACGTTTTGGCATTTTTATACCAAAACACCTTTTGCATTTTCAAAACAAACCACCTTTTACATTTTCAAAGCAAACCACCATTTGCATTTTTAAAGCAAACCACCTTTTGCATTTTAAAAGCAACCCACCTTTTGCATTTTTAAAGCAAACCACCTTTTGCATTTTCAAAGCAAACCACCTTTTGCATTTACGAAGCAATCCACCTTTGGAATTTTCAAAGCAAACCACCTTTTGCATTTTCAAAACAAACCACATTCTGCATTTTCAAAGCAAACGACCTTTTCCATTTTCAAAGCAAACCACCTTTTGCATTTTCAAAGCAAACCACTTTTTGGCATTTTTATACCGAACCACCCTTTGCATTTTCAAAGCAAACCACCTTTTTCATTTTCAAAGCAAACCACCTTTTACATTTTAAAAGCAAACCTTTTTGCATTTTCAAAGCAAACCACCTTTTGCATTTTCAAAGCAAACCACCTTTTAATTTTCAAAGCAGACCACCTTTTGCAATTTCAAAGCAAACGACCTTTTGCATTTTCAAAGCAAACCTTTTTGCATTATCCAACCAATCCACCTTTTGCAATTTCAAAGCAAACCACCTTTTCAAAGCAAACCACCTTTTCAAAGCAAACCACCTTTTGCATTTTCAAGGCAAACCACCTTTTGCATTTTTGCAGCAAACCACCTTTTCAAATTTCAAAGCAAACCACCTTGTGCATTTTCAAAGCAAACCTCTTTTTGCATTTTCAAAGCAAACCACATTTAGCATTTTCAAAGCACATCACCTTTTCCATGTTCAAAGTAAACCACCTTTTGCATTTTCAAAGCAAACAACCTTTTCCATTTTCAAAGCAAACCACCATTTGCATTTTCAAAGCACATCACCTTTTCCATTTTCAAAGTAAACCTCCTTTTGCATTTTCCATGCAAACCAGCATACCACCTTTTGCATTTTCAAAGCAAACCACCTTTTGCATTTTCAAAGCAAACCACCTTTTGCATTTTCAAAGCAAACCAACTTTTGCATTTCCAAAGCAAACCACGTTTTGGCATTTTTATACCAAAACACCTTTTGCATTTTCAAAACAAACCACCTTTTACATTTTCAAAGCAAACCACCATTTGCATTTTTAAAGCAAACCACCTTTTGCATTTTAAAAGCAACCCACCTTTTGCATTTTTAAAGCAAACCACATTTTGCATTTTCAAAGCACCCCACCTTTTGCATTTTCAAAGCAAACCACCTTTTGCATTTTCAATGCAAACCAGCGACCAACTTTTGCATTTTCAAAGCAAACCACCTTTAGCATTTTCAAAACAAACGGCATTTTGCATTTTCAAAGCAAACCACATTTTGCAATTTCAGAGCAAACCGCCTTTTGGCATGTTATAGCAAACCACATTTTGCATTTTCAAAGCAAACCACATTTTGCATTTTCAGAGCAAATAGCCTTTTACCATGTTATAGCAAACCAGCTTTTGCATTTTCAAAGCAAACCACCTTTTCCATTTTCAAAGCAAACTATCTACTGCATTTTTAATGCAAACCACCTTTTGCATTTTCAATGCAAACCAGCAAACCAACTTTTGCATTTTCAAATCAAACCACATTTTGCATTTTCAAAGCCATCCGCCTTTTGGCATTTTATAACAAACCACCTTTTGCATTTTTAAAGCAAACCACCATTTCCATTTTCAAAGCTAACCACTTTTTGCAATTTCAAAGCAAACCACCTTTTGCATTTTTAATGCAAACCACCTTTTGCATTTTAAAAGCAAACCACCTTTTGCATTTTCAAAGCAAACCAACTTTTGCATTTCCAAAGCAAACCACGTTTTGGCATTTTTATACCAAAACACCTTTTGCATTTTCAAAACAAACCACCTTTTACATTTTCAAAGCAAACCACCATTTGCATTTTTAAAGCAAACCACCTTTTGCATTTTAAAAGCAAACCACCTTTTGCATTTGCAAAGCAAACCATTTTTTGCAATTTCAAAGCAAACCACCTTTTGCATTTTCAAAGCAAACCACCTTTTCCATTCTCAAAGCAAACAATCTACTGCATTTTTAAAGCAAACCTTTTTGCATTTTCAAAGCAAAACACCTTTTCCATTTTCAAAGCAAACCACCTTTTGCATTTTAAAAGCAAACCACCTTTTCGCATTTTGATACCAAACCACCTTTTCCATTTACAAAGCAAACCATAATTTGTATTTTCAAAGCAAAGCAAACAACTTTTTTTGCAATTTCAAAGCAAACCATCTTTTGCATTTTCAAAGCAATCCACCTTTTTCCATTTTCAAAGCAAACCATCTACTGCATTTTTAAAGCAAACTTTTTTGCATTTTCAAAGCAAACCATCTGTTGAATTTTTAAAGCAAATCACTTTTTGCATTTTCAAAGCAAACCAACTTTTGCATTTTCAAATCAAACCACTTTTTGCATTTTCAAAGCAAACCACCTATAGCATTTTTAAAATCACACCACCTTTTTCATTTTCAAAGCAAACCTCTTTTGCATTTTCAAAGCAAACCACATTTTGATTTTCAAAGCACACCACCTTTGCATTTTCAAAGCAAACCACCTTTTGCATTTTCAACACAAACAAGCAAACCAACGTTTGCATTTTCGAAGCAAACCACCTTTTGCATTCTCAAAACAAACGAACTTTAGCATTTTCAAAGCAAACCTTCTTTTGGCATTTTTTTTATAGCAAACCACCATTTGCATTTTCAAAGCAAACCACCATTTGGATTTTCAAAGCAAACCACTTTTGCATTTTCAAAGCAAACCACAGTTAGCATTTTTAAAGCAAACAACCTTTTGCACTTTCAAAGCAAATGACCTTTTGCATTTTCAAAGCAAACCACCTTTTCCATTTTAAAAGCAAACCACTTTTTGGCATTTTTATACCAAACCACCCTTTGCATTTTGAAAGCAAACCACCTTTTCCGTTTTCCTAGCAAACCACCTACTACATTTTCAAAGCAAACCAACTTTTGCATTTTCAAAGCAGACCACCTTTTGCATTTTCAAAGGAAACACCTTTTCCATTTTCAAAGCAAATCACCATTTGCATTTTCAAAGCAAACCTTTTTGCATTATCAAACCAATCCACCTTTTGTATTTTCAAAGCAAACCACCTTTTCAAAGCAAACCACCTTATGCATTTTCAAGGCAAACCACCTTTTGCATTTTTACAGCAAACCACCTTTTGCAATTTCAAAGCAAACCACCTTTTGCATTTTCAAAGCGAACCATTTTTGCATTTTCAAAGCAAACCTCTTTTTGTATTTTCAAAGCAAACCACATTTAGCCTTTTCAAAGCAAACCACCTTTTGCACTTTCAAAGCAAACGAACTTTTGCATTTTCAAAGGAAACAATCTGTTCCATTTTCAAAGCAAACCACATTTAACATTTTCAAAGCACATCACCTTTTCCATGTTCAAAGTAAACCACCTTTTGCATTTTCAAAGCAAACAACTTTTTCCATTTTCAAAGCAAACCACCATTTACATTTTCAAAGCACATCACCTTTTCCATTTTCAAAGTAAACATCCTTTTGCATTTTCCATGCAAACCAGCAAACCACCTTTTGCATTTTCAAAGCAAACCACCTTTTGCATTTTCAAAACAAACCACCTTTTTGCATTTTCAAAGCATACCATCTTTTGCATTTTCAAAGCATACCATCTTTTGCTTTTTCAAAGCAAACCACCATTTGCATTTCCATTAAAAAGCAGCTTTTGCATTTTCAATGCAAACCAGCAAACCACCTTTTGCATTTTAAAAGCAAACGAACTTTTGCATTTTCAAAGCAAACAACCTTTTGCAATTTCAAAGCAAACCACCATTTGCCCTTCAAAGCAAACCACCATTTGCAAATTCAAAGCATACCACCTTTTTCATTTGCAAAGCAAACCACCTTTTGCATTTTCAAAGCAAACCACTTTTTCCATATTCAAAACAAACCATCTACTGCATTTTTAAAGGAAACCACCTGCAGCATTTTCAAGGCAAACCATCTTTTGCATTTTCAAAACAAACCTCCTTTTGCATTTTTAAAGCAAACCACATTTTGCATTTCCAAAGCACCCCACCTTTTGCATTTTCAAAGCAAACCACCTTTTGCATTTTCAATGCAAACCAGCGACCAACTTTTGCATTTTCAAAGCAAACCACCTTTAGCATTTTCAAAACAAACGACATTTTGCATTTTCAAAGCAAACCACATTTTGCATTTTCAGAGCAAACCGCCTTTTGGCATGTTATAGCAAACCACATTTTGCATTTTCAAAGCAAACCACATTTTGCATTTTCAGAGCAAATAGCCTTTTGGCATGTTATAGCAAACCACCTTTTGCATTTTCAAAGCATACCACCATTTGCATTTTCAAAGCAAACCACCTTTTTCATTTTCAAAGCACACCACATTTTGCATTTTCAAATCAAACCACCTTTAGCATTTTCAATGCAAACCAGCAAACCAACTTTTGCATTTTCAAATTAAACCACCTTTTGCATTTTCAAAACAAACGACATTTTGCATTTTCAAAGCAAACCACATTTTGCATTTTCAAAGCAATCCGCCTTTTGGCATTTTATAGCAAACCACCTTTTGCATTTTTAAAGCAAACCGCCATTTCCATTTTCAAAGATAACCAATTTTTGCAATTTCAAAGCATACCACCTTTTGCATTTTTAATGCAAACCACCTTTTGCATTTTAAAAGCAAACCACCTTTTGCATTTTCAAAGCAAACCAACTTTCGCATTTCCAAAGGAAAACCACGTTTTGGCATTTTTATACCAAACCACCTTTTGCATTTTCAAAGCAAACCTCTTTTTGCATTTTCAAAGCAAACCACATTTAGCATTTTCAAAGCACATCACCTTTTCCATGTTCAAAGTAAACCACCTTTTGCATTTTCAAAGCAAACAACCTTTTCCATTTTCAAAGCAAACCACCATTTGCATTTTCAAAGCACATCACCTTTTCCATTTTCAAAGTAAACCTCCTTTTGCATTTTCCATGCAAACCAGCATACCACCTTTTGCATTTTCAAAGCAAACCACCTTTTGCATTTTCAAAGCAAACCACCTTTTGCATTTTCAAAGCAAACCAACTTTTGCATTTCCAAAGCAAACCACGTTTTGGCATTTTTATACCAAAACACCTTTTGCATTTTCAAAACAAACCACCTTTTACATTTTCAAAGCAAACCACCATTTGCATTTTTAAAGCAAACCACCTTTTGCATTTTAAAAGCAACCCACCTTTTGCATTTTTTAAGCAAACCACATTTTGCATTTTCAAAGCACCCCACCTTTTGCATTTTCAAAGCAAACCACCTTTTGCATTTTCAATGCAAACCAGCGACCAACTTTTGCATTTTCAAAGCAAACCACCTTTAGCATTTTCAAAACAAACGACATTTTGCATTTTCAAAGCAAACCACATTTTGCAATTTCAGAGCAAACCGCCTTTTGGCATGTTATAGCAAACCACATTTTGCATTTTCAAAGCAAACCACATTTTGCATTTTCAGAGCAAATAGCCTTTTACCATGTTATAGCAAACCAGCTTTTGCATTTTCAAAGCAAACCACCTTTTCCATTTTCAAAGCAAACTATCTACTGCATTTTTAAAGCAAACCACCTTTTGCATTTTCAATGCAAACCAGCAAACCAACTTTTGCATTTTCAAATCAAACCACATTTTGCATTTTCAAACCCATCCGCCTTTTGGCATTTTATAACAAACCACCTTTTGCATTTTTAAAGCAAACCACCATTTCCATTTTCAAAGCTAACCACTTTTTGCAATTTCAAAGCAAACCACCTTTTGCATTTTTAATGCAAACCACCTTTTGCATTTTAAAAGCAAACCACCTTTTGCATTTTCAAAGCAAACCAACTTTTGCATTTCCAAAGCAAACCACGTTTTGGCATTTTTATACCAAAACACCTTTTGCATTTTCAAAACAAACCACCTTTTACATTTTCAAAGCAAACCACCATTTGCATTTTTAAAGCAAACCACCTTTTGCATTTTAAAAGCAAACCACCTTTTGCATTTGCAAAGCAAACCATTTTTTGCAATTTCAAAGCAAACCACCTTTTGCATTTTCAAAGCAAACCACCTTTTCCATTCTCAAAGCAAACAATCTACTGCATTTTTAAAGCAAACCTTTTTGCATTTTCAAAGCAAAACACCTTTTCCATTTTCAAAGCAAACCACCTTTTGCATTTTCAAAGCAAACCACCTTTTCGCATTTTGATACCAAACCACCTTTTCCATTTACAAAGCAAACCATAATTTGTATTTTCAAAGCAAAGCAAACAACTTTTTTTGCAATTTCAAAGCAAACCATCTTTTGCATTTTCAAAGCAATCCACCTTTTTCCATTTTCAAAGCAAACCATCTACTTCATTTTTAAAGCAAACTTTTTTGCATTTTCAAAGCAAACCATCTGTTGAATTTTTAAAGCAAACCACTTTTTGCATTTTCAAAGCAAACCAACTTTTGCATTTTCAAATCAAACCACTTTTTGCATTTTCAAAGCAAACCACCTATAGCATTTTTAAAATCACACCACCTTTTTCATTTTCAAAGCAAACCTCTTTTGCATTTTCAAAGCAAACCACATTTTGATTTTCAAAGCACACCACCTTTGCATTTTCAAAGCAAACCACCTTTTGCATTTTCAACACAAACAAGCAAACCAACGTTTGCATTTTCGAAGCAAACCACCTTTTGCATTCTCAAAACAAACGAACTTTAGCATTTTCAAAGCAAACCTTCTTTTGGCATTTTTTTAATAGCAAACCACCATTTGCATTTTCAAAGCAAACCACCATTTGGATTTTCAAAGCAAACCACTTTTGCATTTTCAAAGCAAACCACAGTTAGCATTTTTAAAGCAAACCACCTTTTGCACTTTCAAAGCAAATGACCTTTTGCATTTTCAAAGCAAACCACCTTTTCCATTTTAAAAGCAAACCACTTTTTGGCATTTTTATACCAAACCACCCTTTGCATTTTGAAAGCAAACCACCTTTTCCGTTTTCCAAGCAAACCACCTACTACATTTTCAAAGCAAACCAACTTTTGCATTTTCAAAGCAGACCACCTTTTGCATTTTCAAAGGAAACACCTTTTCCATTTTCAAAGCAAATCACCATTTGCATTTTCAAAGCAAACCTTTTTGCATTATCAAACCAATCCACCTTTTGTATTTTCAAAGCAAACCACCTTTTCAAAGCAAACCACCTTATGCATTTTCAAGGCAAACCACCTTTTGCATTTTTACAGCAAACCACCTTTTGCAATTTCAAAGCAAACCACCTTTTGCATTTTCAAAGCGAACCATTTTTGCATTTTCAAAGCAAACCTCTTTTTGTATTTTCAAAGCAAACCACATTTAGCATTTTCAAAGCAAACCACCTTTTGCACTTTCAAAGCAAACGAACTTTTGCATTTTCAAAGGAAACAATCTGTTCCATTTTCAAAGCAAACCACATTTAACATTTTCAAAGCACATCACCTTTTCCATGTTCAAAGTAAACCACCTTTTGCATTTTCAAAGCAAACAACTTTTTCCATTTTCAAAGCAAACCACCATTTACATTTTCAAAGCACATCACCTTTTCCATTTTCAAAGTAAACCTCCTTTTGCATTTTCCATGCAAACCAGCAAACCACCTTTTGCATTTTCAAAGCAAACCACCTTTTGCATTTTCAAAACAAACCACCTTTTTGCATTTTCAAAGCATACCATCTTTTGCATTTTCAAAGCATACCATCTTTTGCTTTTTCAAAGCAAACCACCATTTGCATTTCCATTAAAAAGCAGCTTTTGCATTTTCAATGCAAACCAGCAAACCACCTTTTGCATTTTAAAAGCAAACGAACTTTTGCATTTTCAAAGCAAACAACCTTTTGCAATTTCAAAGCAAACCACCATTTGCCCTTCAAAGCAAACCACCATTTGCATTTTCAAAGCACATCACCTTTTCCATTTTCAAAGTAACCCACCTTTTGCATTTTCCATGCAAACCAGCAAACCAACTTTTGCAAATTCAAAGCATACCACCTTTTTCATTTGCAAAGCAAACCACCTTTTGCATTTTCAAAGCAAACCACTTTTTCCATATTCAAAACAAACCATCTACTGCATTTTTAAAGGAAACCACCTGCAGCATTTTCAAGGCAAACCATCTTTTGCATTTTCAAACCAAACCTCCTTTTGCATTTTTAAAGCAAACCACATTTTGCATTTCCAAAGCACCCCACCTTTTGCATTTTCAAAGCAAACCACCTTTTGCATTTTCAATGCAAACCAGCGACCAACTTTTGCATTTTCAAAGCAAACCACCTTTAGCATTTTCAAAACAAACGACATTTTGCATTTTCAAAGCAAACCACATTTTGCATTTTCAGAGCAAACCGCCTTTTGGCATGTTATAGCAAACCACATTTTGCATTTTCAAAGCAAACCACATTTTGCATTTTCAGAGCAAATAGCCTTTTGGCATGTTATAGCAAACCACCTTTTGCATTTTCAAAGCATACCACCATTTGCATTTTCAAAGCAAACCACCTTTTTCATTTTCAAAGCACACCACATTTTGCATTTTCAAATCAAACCACCTTTAGCATTTTCAATGCAAACCAGCAAACCAACTTTTGCATTTTCAAATTAAACCACCTTTTGCATTTTCAAAACAAACGACATTTTGCATTTTCAAAGCAAACCACATTTTGCATTTTCAAAGCAATCCGCCTTTTGGCATTTTATAGCAAACCACCTTTTGCATTTTTAAAGCAAACCGCCATTTCCATTTTCAAAGCTAACCACTTTTTGCAATTTCAAAGCATACCACCTTTTGCATTTTTAATGCGAACCACCTTTTGCATTTTAAAAGCAAACCACCTTTTGCATTTTCAAAGCAAACCAACTTTCGCATTTCCAAAGCAAACCACGTTTTGGCATTTTTATACCAAACCACCTTTTGCATTTTCAAAACAAACCACCTTTTACATTTTCAAAGCAAACCACCATTTGCATTTTTAAAGCAAACCACCTTTTGCATTTTAAAAGCAAACCACCTTTTGCATTTGCAAAGCAAACCATTTTTTGCAATTTCAAAGCAAACCACCTTTTGCATTTTCAAAGCAAACCACCTTTTCCATTTTCAAAGCAAACAATCTACTGCATTTTTAAAGCAAACCTTTTTGCATTTTCAAAGCAAAAGACCTTTTCCATTTTCAAAGCAAACCACTTTTTGCATTTTCAAAGCAAACCACCTTTTGCATTTTCAATGCAAACCACTTTTTGCATTTTGAAAGCAAACCACCTATAGCATTTTCAAAGCAAACCACCTTTTGCATTTTCAAAGCAAACCACCTTTTGCATTTTTAAAGCAAACCACCTTTTGCATTTTCAAAGCACACCACCTTTTGCATTTTCAAAGCAAACCACCGTTTGCATTTTCAATGCAAACCAGCAAACCAACTTTTGCATTTTCAAAGCAAACCTCCTTTTGCATTTTCAAAACAAACGACATTTTGCATTTTCAAAGCAAACCACCATTTGCATTTTCAAAGCAAACCACTTTTTGCAATTTCAAAGCAAACCGCCTTTTGCATTTTCAATCCAAACCACATTTTGCATTTTAAAAGCAAGCCACCTTTTGCATTTTCAAAGCAAACCACCTTTTGCATTTTTAAAGCAAACCACCTTTTGCTTTTTCAAAGCAAACCACCATTTGCCCTTCAAAGCAAACCACTATTTGTATTTTCAAAGCAAACCTTTTGCATTTCCAAAGCAAACTACCTTTTTCATTTTCAAAGCAAACCACCTTTTGCATTTTCAAAGCAAATCACCTTTGGCAATTTTCAAAGAAAACCACATTTTCCATTTTCACAGCAAACAACCTGTTCCATTTTCAAAGCAAACCTCCTTTTGCATTTTTAAAGCAACCAACCTTTTGCATTTTCAAAGCACCCCACCTTTTGCATTTTCAAAGCAAACCACTTTTTGCATTTTCAAAGCAAACCACCTTTTGTATTTTCAAAGCAAACCACCTTTTGCATTTTCAAAGCACACCACTTTTTTGCAATTTCAAATCAAACCACCTTATGCATTTTCAGAGCAAACCACCTTTTCCATTTTCAAAGCAAACCATCTACTGCATTTTTAAAGCAACCCTTTTTGCATTTTCAAAGCAAACCACGTTTTGCATTTTCAAAGGAAACCATCTTTTCAATTTTCAAAGCAAACCATCTACTGCTTTTTTAAAGCAAACCTTTTTGCATTTTCAAAGCAAACCATCTATTGCAATTTCAAAGCAAACCACCTTTTGCATTTTCAAAGCAGACCACCTTTTGCATTTTCAAAGCAAAACACCTTTTTTAAATTTTCAAAGCAAACCACCTTTTGCATTTTCAAAGTAAACCTTTTTGCATTTTCAAAGCAAACCACCTTTTGCATTTTCAAAGCAAACCACCTTTTGCATTTTCAAAGCAAAACACCTTTTCCATTTTCATAGCACACCACCTTTTGCATTTTCAAAGCAAACCACCTTTTGCATTGTCAATGCAAACCAGCAAACTAACTTTTGCATTTTCGTAGCAAACCATCTTTTGCATTTTCAAAACAAACGACCTTTTGCATTTTCAAAGCAACCCACATTTTGCCTTTTCAAAGCAAACCTCCTTTGGGCGTTTTTATAGCAAACCACCTTTTGCATTTTAAAAGCAAACCACCCTTTGCATTTTCAAAGCAAACCACCGTTTGCATCTTCAAAGCAACCACCTTTTGCTTTTTCAAAGCAAACCACCATTTGACCTTCAAAGCAAACCACTGTTTGCATTTTCAAAGCATACCTTTTGCATTTTCAAAGCAACCCACCTTTTGCATTTTCAAAGCAAACGACATTTTGCATTTTCAAAGCAAACCACCTTTTGCATTTTCAAAGAAAACCACATTTTGCATTTTCAAAGCAAACCACCTTTTGCATTTTCAAAGCAAACCACCTTTTGCATTTTCTAAGCATGCCATCTTTTGGATTTTCAAAAGCAAACAACCTTTTGCATTTCCATTAAAAAGCAGCTTTTGCATTTTCAATGCAAACCAGCAAACCACCTTTTGCATTTTCAAAGCAAACCACCTTTTACATTTTCAAAGCAATCCACAATTTGCATTTTCAAAGCAAACCACCTTTTGCATTTTAAAGGCAAACCACCTTTTGCATTTTCAAAGCAAACCACCATTTGCATATTAAAAGCAAGCCCCTTTTGCATTTTCAAAGCAAACCACTTGTTTTGCAATTTCAAAGCAAACCACCTTTTGCATTTTCAAAGCAAACCACCTTTTGCATTTTCAAAGCAGAACACCTTTTGCATTTTCAAGGCAAAACACCTTTTCCATTTTCAAAGCAAACCACCTTTTGCATTTTCAAAGCAAACCTTTTTGCATTTTCAAAGCAAACCACCTTTTGCATTTTCAAAGCAAACCACGTTTTGTAATTTCAAAGCAAACCACCTTTTGCATTGTCAATGCAAACCAGCAAACCAACTTTTGCATTTTCGTAGCAAACCATCTTTTGCATTTTCAAAACAAACGACCCTTTGCATTTTCAAAGCAAACCACATTTTGCCTATTCAAAGCAAACCTCCGTTTGCCGTGTTTATAGCAAACCACATTTTGCATTTTAAAAGCAAACCACCTTTTGCATTTTCAAAGCAAACCACCGTTTGCATTTTCAAAGCAACCACCTTTTGCTTTTTCAAAGGAAAGCACTATTTGACCTTCAAAGCAAACCACTATTTGCATTTTCAAAGCATTCCTTTTGCATTTTCAAAGTAAACCGTTGGCATTTTCAAAGCAAACCATTTGCATTTTCAAAGCAAACCACCTTTTTCATTTTCAAAGCAAACAACATTTTTCATTTTCAAAGCAAACAACCTTTTGCATTTTCAAAGAAAACCACATTTTGCATTTTCAAAGCAAACCACCTTTTGCATTTTCAAAGCAAACCACCTTTTGCATTTTCTAAGCATACCACCTTTTGTATTTTCAAAGCAAACCACCTTTTGCATTTTCAAAGAAAACCACATTTTGCATTTTCAAAGCAAACCACCTTTTGCATTTTCAAAGCAAACCACCTTTTGCATTTTCTAAGCATACCACCTTTTGTATTTTCAAAGCAAACCACCTTTTGCACTTTCAAAGCAAACCACTTTTTTGCAATTTCAAATCAAACCACCTTTTGCATTTTCAAAGCAAACCACCTTTTCCATTTTCAAAGCAAACCATCTACTGCATTTTTAAAGCAAATCTTTTTGCATTTTCAAAGCAAACCACGTTTTGCATTTTCAAAGGAAACCAATTTTTCCATTTTCAAAGCAAACCATCTACTGCTTTTTTAAAGCAAACCTTTTTGCATTTTCAAAGCAAACCATCTTTTGCAATTTCAAAGCAAACCACCTTTTGCATTTTCAAAGCAGACCACCTTTTGCATTTTCAAAGTAAAACATCTTTTAAATTTTCAAAGCAAACCACCTTTTGCATTTTCATAGCAAACCTTTTTGTATTTTCAAAGCAAACCACCTTTTGCATTTTCAAAGCAAACCACCTTTTGTAAATTCAAAGCAAACCACCTTTTGCATTGTCAATGCAAACCAGCAAACTAACTTTTGCATTTTCGTAGCAAACCACCTTTCGCATTATCAAAACAAACGACCTTTTGCATTTTCAAAGCAAACCACATTTTGCCTTTTCAAAGCAAACCTCCTTTGGGCGTTTTATAGCAAATCACCTTTTCATTTTAAAAGCAAACCACCCTTTGCATTTTCAAAGCAAACCACCGTTTGCATCTTCAAAGCAACCACATTTTGCTTTTTCAAAGCAAACCACCATTTGACCTTCAAAGCAAACCACTATTTGCATTTTCAAAGCATACCTTTTGCATTTTCAAAGCAAACCACCTTTTTCATTTTCAAAGCAAACGACATTTTACATTTTCAAAGCAAACCACCTTTTGCATTTTCAAAGAAAACCACATTTTGCATTTTCAAAGCAAACCACCTTTTGCATTTTCAAAGCAAACCACCTTTTGCATTTTCTAAGCATACCATCTTTTGGATTTTCAAACCAAACCACCTTTTGCATTTGCATTAAAAAGCAGCTTTTGCATTTTCAATGCAAACCAGCAAACCACCTTTTGCATTTTCAAAGCAAACCACCTTTTACATTTTCAAAGCAAACAACAATTTGCATTTTCAAAGCAAACCAGCTTTTGCATTTTAAAGGCAAACCACCTTTTGCATTTTCAAAGCAAACCACCATTTGCATATTAAAAGCAAACCACCTTCTGCATTTTCAAAGCAAACCACTTGTTTTGCAATTTCAAAGCAAACCACCTTTTGCATTTTCAAAGCAAACCACTTTTTTTCATTTTCAAAGCAAACAATCTACTGCATTTTTAAAGCAAACCTTTTTGCATTTTCATACAAACCACCTTTTGAATTTTCAAAGCAAACCTCCGTTTCCATTTTCAAAGCAAACGAACTTTTGCATTTTCAAAGCAAACCACCTTTTGCATTTTCAAAGCAAACCACCTTTTGTATTTTCAAAGCAAACCACCTTTTGCATTTTCAAAGCAAACCAATTTTTTTGCAAGTTCAAATCAAACCACCTTTTGCATTTTCAAAGCAAACCATATTTTCCATTTTCAAAGCAAACCATCTGCTGCATTTTTAAAGCAAACCTGTTTGCATTTTCAAAGCAAACCACGTTTTGCATTTTCAAAGGAAACCATCTTTTCCATTTTCAAAGCAAACCATCTACTGTTTTTTAAAAGCAAACCTTTTTGCATTTTCAAAGCAAACCATCTTTTGCATTTTCAAAGCAAACCATCTTTTGCAATTTCAAAGCAAACCACCTTTTGCATTTTCAAAGCAGACCACCTTTTGCATTTTCAAGGCAAAACACCTTTTCCATTTTCAAAGCAAACCACCTTTTGCATTTTCAAAGCAAACCTTTTTGCATTTTCAAAGCAAACCACCTTTTGCATTTTCAAAGCAAACCACCTATTGTAATTTGAAAGCAAACCACCTTTTGCATTGTCAATGCAAACCAGCAAACCAACTTTTGCATTTTCGTAGCAAACCACCTTTTGCATTTTCAAAACAAACGACCCTTTGCATTTTCAAAGCAAACCACATTTTGCCTATTCAAAGCAAACCTCCGTTTGCCGTTTTTTTAGCAAACCACCTTTTGCATTTTAAAAGCAAACCACCTTTTGCATTTTCAAAGCAAACCACCGTTTGCATTTTCAAAGCAACCACCTTTTGCTTTTTCAAAGCAAACCACCATTTGACCTTCAAAGCAAACCACTATTTGCATTTTCAATGCATACCTTTTGCATTTTTAAAGTAAACCCGTGGCATTTTCAAAGCAAACCTTTTGCATTTTCAAAGCAAACCACCTTTTTCATTTTCAAAGCAAACGACATTTTTCATTTTCAAAGCAAACCACTTTTTGCATTTTCAAAGAAAACCACATTTTGCATTTTCAAAGCAAACCACCTTTTGCATTTTGAAAGCAAACCACCTTTTGCATTTTCTAAGCATACCACCTTTTGTATTTTCAAAGCAAACCACCTTTTACATTTTCAAAGAAAACCACATTTTGCATTTTCAAAGCAAACCACCTTTTGCATTTTCAAAGCAAACCACCTTTTGCATTTTCTAAGCATACCACCTTTTGTATTTTCAAAGCAAACCACCTTTTGCACTTTCAAAGCAAACCACTTTTTTTTTGCAATTTCAAAACAAACCCCCTTTTGCATTTTCAAAGCGAACCACTTTTTCCATTTTCAAAGCAAACAATCTACTGCATTTTAAAGCAAACCTTTTTTGCATTTTCAAAGCAAACCACCTTTTGCATTTTCAAAGCAAACCTCCGTTTCCATTTTCAAAGAAACCATCTACTGCATTTTCAAAGCAAACCACTTTTTCCATTTTCAAAGCAAACAATCTACTGCATTTTAAAGCAAACCTTTTTGCATTTTCAAAGCAAACCACCTTTTGCATTTTCAATGCAAACCAGCAAACCAACTTTTGCATTTTCAAAGCAAACCACCTTTTGCATTTTCAAAGCAAACCACCGTTTGCATTTTCAAAGCAACCACCTTTTGCTTTTTGAAAGCAAACCACCATTTGACCTTCAAAGCAAACCACTATTTGCATTTTCAAAGCATACCTTTTGCATTTTCAAAGTAAACCCTTGGCATTTTCAAAGCAAACCTTTTGCATTTTCAAAGCAAACCACCTTTTTCATTTTCAAAGCAAACGACATTTTGTATTTTCAAAGCAAACCACCTTTTGCATTTTCAAAGAAAACCACATTTGCATTTTCAAAGCAAACCACCTTTTGCATTTTCAAAGCAAACCACCTTTTGCATTTTCTAAGCATACCACCTTTTGTATTTTCAAAGCAAACCACCTTTTGAACTTTCAAAGTAAACCACTTTTTTTTTGCAATTTCAAAGCAAACCACCTTTTGCATTTATAAGCAAGCTACTTTTTCCATTTTCAAAGCAAACAATCTACTGCATTTTAAAGCAAACCTTTTTGCATTTTCAAAGCAAACCTCCGTTTCCATTTTCAAAGCAAACCATCTAATGCATTTTCAAAGCAAACCACCTTTTGCATTTTCAAAGCAAACCACCTTTTGCATTTTCAATGCAAACCAGCAAACCAACTTTTGCATTTTCAAAGCAAACCACCTTTTGCATTTTCAAAGAAAACCACATTTTGGATTTTCAAAGCAAACCACCTTTTGCATTTTCAAAGAAAACCACATTTTGGATTTTCAAAGCAAACCACCTTTTGCATTTTCAAAGCAAACCACATTTTGCATTTTCAAAGCATACCATATTTTGCATTTTCAAAGCAAACCACCTTTTGCATTTCCATTAAAAAGCAGCTTTTGTATTTTCAAAGCAAACCACATTTTGCATTTTCAAAGCAAACCAATTTTTTTGCAATTTCAAATCGAACCACCTTTTGCATTTTCAAAGCAAACCACCTTTTCTATTTTCAAAGCAAACCATCTACTGCATTTTTAAAGCAAACCTTTTTGCATTTTCAAAGCAAACCAAGTTTTGCATTTTCAAAGCAAACCAAATTTTGCATTTTCAAAGGAAACCACCTTTTCCATTTTCAAAGCAAACCATTTACTGCTTTTTTATAGCAAACCTTTTTGCATTTTCAAAGCAAACCCCCTTTTGCATTTTCAAAGCGAACCACTTTTTCCATTTTCAAAGCAAACAATCTACTGCATTTTAAAGCAAACCTTTTTTGCATTTTCAAAGCAAACCACCTTTTGCATTTTCAAAGCAAACCTCCGTTTCCATTTTCAAAGCAAACCATCTACTGCATTTTCAAAGCAAACCACTTTTTCCATTTTCAAAGCAAACAATCTACTGCATTTTAAAGCAAACCTTTTTGCATTTTCAAAGCAAACCACCTTTTGCATTTTCAAAGCAAACCACCGTTTGCATTTTCAAAGCAACCACCTTTTGCTTTTTCAAAGCAAACCACCATTTGACCTTCAAAGCAAACCACTATTTGCATTTTCAAAGCATACCTTTTGCATTTTCAAAGTAAACCCTTGGCATTTTCAAAGCAAACCTTTTGCATTTTCAAAGCAAACCACCTTTTTCATTTTCAAAGCAAACGACATTTTGCATTTTCAAAGCAAACCACCTTTTGCATTTTCAAAGAAAACCACATTTGCATTTTCTAAGCATACCATCTTTTGGATTTTCAAACCAAACCACCTTTTGCATTTGCATTAAAAAGCAGCTTTTGCATTTTCAATGCAAACCAGCAAACCACCTTTTGCATTTTCAAAGCAAACCACCTTTTACATTTTCAAAGCAAACAACAATTTGCATTTTCAAAGCAAACCAGCTTTTGCATTTTAAAGGCAAACCACCTTTTGCATTTTCAAAGCAAACCACCATTTGCATATTAAAAGCAAACCACCTTCTGCATTTTCAAAGCAAACCACTTGTTTTGCAATTTCAAAGCAAACCACCTTTTGCATTTTCAAAGCAAACCACTTTTTTCATTTTCAAAGCAAACAATCTACTGCATTTTTAAAGCAAACCTTTTTGCATTTTCATACAAACCACCTTTTGAATTTTCAAAGCAAACCTCCGTTTCCATTTTCAAAGCAAACGAACTTTTGCATTTTCAAAGCAAACCACCTTTTGCATTTTCAAAGCAAACCACCTTTTGTATTTTCAAAGCAAACCACCTTTTGCATTTTCAAAGCAAACCAATTTTTTTGCAAGTTCAAATCAAACCACCTTTTGCATTTTCAAAGCAAACCATATTTTCCATTTTCAAAGCAAACCATCTGCTGCATTTTTAAAGCAAACCTGTTTGCATTTTCAAAGCAAACCACGTTTTGCATTTTCAAAGGAAACCATCTTTTCCATTTTCAAAGCAAACCATCTACTGTTTTTTAAAAGCAAACCTTTTTGCATTTTCAAAGCAAACCATCTTTTGCATTTTCAAAGCAAACCATCTTTTGCAATTTCAAAGCAAACCACCTTTTGCATTTTCAAAGCAGACCACCTTTTGCATTTTCAAGGCAAAACACCTTTTCCATTTTCAAAGCAAACCACCTTTTGCATTTTCAAAGCAAACCTTTTTGCATTTTCAAAGCAAACCACCTTTTGCATTTTCAAAGCAAACCACCTATTGTAATTTGAAAGCAAACCACCTTTTGCATTGTCAATGCAAACCAGCAAACCAACTTTTGCATTTTCGTAGCAAACCACCTTTTGCATTTTCAAAACAAACGACCCTTTGCATTTTCAAAGCAAACCACATTTTGCCTATTCAAAGCAAACCTCCGTTTGCAGTTTTTTTAGCAAACCACCTTTTGCATTTTAAAAGCAAACCACCTTTTGCATTTTCAAAGCAAACCACCGTTTGCATTTTCAAAGCAACCACCTTTTGCTTTTTCAAAGCAAACCACCATTTGACCTTCAAAGCAAACCACTATTTGCATTTTCAATGCATACCTTTTGCATTTTTAAAGTAAACCCGTGGCATTTTCAAAGCAAACCTTTTGCATTTTCAAAGCAAACCACCTTTTTCATTTTCAAAGCAAACGACATTTTTCATTTTCAAAGCAAACCACTTTTTGCATTTTCAAAGAAAACCACATTTTGCATTTTCAAAGCAAACCACCTTTTGCATTTTGAAAGCAAACCACCTTTTGCATTTTCTAAGCATACCACCTTTTGTATTTTCAAAGCAAACCACCTTTTACATTTTCAAAGAAAACCACATTTTGCATTTTCAAAGCAAACCACCTTTTGCATTTTCAAAGCAAACCACCTTTTGCATTTTCTAAGCATACCACCTTTTGTATTTTCAAAGCAAACCACCTTTTGCACTTTCAAAGCAAACCACTTTTTTTTTGCAATTTCAAAACAAACCCCCTTTTGCATTTTCAAAGCGAACCACTTTTTCCATTTTCAAAGCAAACAATCTACTGCATTTTAAAGCAAACCTTTTTTGCATTTTCAAAGCAAACCACCTTTTGCATTTTCAAAGCAAACCTCCGTTTCCATTTTCAAAGAAACCATCTACTGCATTTTCAAAGCAAACCACTTTTTCCATTTTCAAAGCAAACAATCTACTGCATTTTAAAGCAAACCTTTTTGCATTTTCAAAGCAAGCCACCTTTTGCATTTTCAATGCAAACCAGCAAACCAACTTTTGCATTTTCAAAGCAAACCACCTTTTGCATTTTCAAAGCAAACCACCGTTTGCATTTTCAAAGCAACCACCTTTTGCTTTTTGAAAGCAAACCACCATTTGACCTTCAAAGCAAACCACTATTTGCATTTTCAAAGCATACCTTTTGCATTTTCAAAGTAAACCCTTGGCATTTTCAAAGCAAACCTTTTGCATTTTCAAAGCAAACCACCTTTTTCATTTTCAAAGCAAACGACATTTTGTATTTTCAAAGCAAACCACCTTTTGCATTTTCAAAGAAAACCACATTTGCATTTTCAAAGCAAACCACCTTTTGCATTTTCAAAGCAAACCACCTTTTGCATTTTCTAAGCATACCACCTTTTGTATTTTCAAAGCAAACCACCTTTTGAACTTTCAAAGTAAACCACTTTTTTTTTGCAATTTCAAAGCAAACCACCTTTTGCATTTATAAGCAAGCTACTTTTTCCATTTTCAAAGCAAACAATCTACTGCATTTTAAAGCAAACCTTTTTGCATTTTCAAAGCAAACCTCCGTTTCCATTTTCAAAGCAAACCATCTAATGCATTTTCAAAGCAAACCACCTTTTGCATTTTCAAAGCAAACCACCTTTTGCATTTTCAATGCAAACCAGCAAACCAACTTTTGCATTTTCAAAGCAAACCACCTTTTGCATTTTCAAAGAAAACCACATTTTGGATTTTCAAAGCAAACCACCTTTTGCATTTTCAAAGAAAACCACATTTTGGATTTTCAAAGCAAACCACCTTTTGCATTTTCAAAGCAAACCACATTTTGCATTTTCAAAGCATACCATATTTTGCATTTTCAAAGCAAACCACCTTTTGCATTTCCATTAAAAAGCAGCTTTTGTATTTTCAAAGCAAACCACATTTTGCATTTTCAAAGCAAACCAATTTTTTTGCAATTTCAAATCGAACCACCTTTTGCATTTTCAAAGCAAACCACCTTTTCTATTTTCAAAGCAAACCATCTACTGCATTTTTAAAGCAAACCTTTTTGCATTTTCAAAGCAAACCAAGTTTTGCATTTTCAAAGCAAACCAAATTTTGCATTTTCAAAGGAAACCACCTTTTCCATTTTCAAAGCAAACCATTTACTGCTTTTTTATAGCAAACCTTTTTGCATTTTCAAAGCAAACCCCCTTTTGCATTTTCAAAGCGAACCACTTTTTCCATTTTCAAAGCAAACAATCTACTGCATTTTAAAGCAAACCTTTTTTGCATTTTCAAAGCAAACCACCTTTTGCATTTTCAAAGCAAACCTCCGTTTCCATTTTCAAAGCAAACCATCTACTGCATTTTCAAAGCAAACCACTTTTTCCATTTTCAAAGCAAACAATCTACTGCATTTTAAAGCAAACCTTTTTGCATTTTCAAAGCAAACCACCTTTTGCATTTTCAAAGCAAACCACCGTTTGCATTTTCAAAGCAACCACCTTTTGCTTTTTCAAAGCAAACCACCATTTGACCTTCAAAGCAAACCACTATTTGCATTTTCAAAGCATACCTTTTGCATTTTCAAAGTAAACCCTTGGCATTTTCAAAGCAAACCTTTTGCATTTTCAAAGCAAACCACCTTTTTCATTTTCAAAGCAAACGACATTTTGCATTTTCAAAGCAAACCACCTTTTGCATTTTCAAAGAAAACCACATTTGCATTTTCAAAGCAAACCACCTTTTGCATTTTCAAAGCAAACCACCTTTTGCATTTTCTAAGCATACCACCTTTTGTATTTTCAAAGCAAACCACCTTTTGAACTTTCAAAGTAAACCACTTTTTTTTTGCAATTTCAAAGCAAACCACCTTTTGCATATATAAGCAAGCTACTTTTTCCATTTTCAAAGCAAACAATCTACTGCATTTTAAAGCAAACCTTTTTGCATTTTCAAAGCAAACCTCCGTTTCCATTTTCAAAGCAAACCATCTAATGCATTTTCAAAGCAAACCACCTTTTGCATTTTCAAAGCAAACCACCTTTTGCATTTTCAATGCAAACCAGCAAACCAACTTTTGCATTTTCAAAGCAAACCACCTTTTGCATTTTCAAAGAAAACCACATTTTGGATTTTCAAAGCAAACCACCTTTTGCATTTTCAAAGAAAACCACATTTTGGATTTTCAAAGCAAACCACCTTTTGCATTTTCAAAGCAAACCACATTTTGCATTTTCAAAGCATACCATATTTTGCATTTTCAAAGCAAACCACCTTTTGCATTTCCATTAAAAAGCAGCTTTTGTATTTTCAAAGCAAACCACATTTTGCATTTTCAAAGCAAACCAATTTTTTTGCAATTTCAAATCGAACCACCTTTTGCATTTTCAAAGCAAACCACCTTTTCTATTTTCAAAGCAAACCATCTACTGCATTTTTAAAGCAAACCTTTTTGCATTTTCAAAGCAAACCAAGTTTTGCATTTTCAAAGCAAACCAAGTTTTGCATTTTCAAAGGAAACCACCTTTTCCATTTTCAAAGCAAACCATTTACTGCTTTTTTATAGCAAACCTTTTTGCATTTTCAAAGCAAACCCCCTTTTGCATTTTCAAAGCGAACCACTTTTTCCATTTTCAAAGCAAACAATCTACTGCATTTTAAAGCAAACCTTTTTTGCATTTTCAAAGCAAACCACCTTTTGCATTTTCAAAGCAAACCTCCGTTTCCATTTTCAAAGCAAACCATCTACTGCATTTTCAAAGCAAACCACTTTTTCCATTTTCAAAGCAAACAATCTACTGCATTTTAAAGCAAACCTTTTTGCATTTTCAAAGCAAACCACCTTTTGCATTTTCAATCCAAACCAGCAAACCAACTTTTGCATTTTCAAAGCAAACCACCTTTTGCATTTTCAAAGCAAACCACCGTTTGCATTTTCAAAGCAACCACCTTTTGCTTTTTCAAAGCAAACCACCATTTGACCTTCAAAGCAAACCACTATTTGCATTTTCAAAGCATACCTTTTGCATTTTCAAAGTAAACCCTTGGCATTTTCAAAGCAAACCTTTTGCATTTTCAAAGCAAACCACCTTTTTCATTTTCAAAGCAAACGACATTTTGCATTTTCAAAGCAAACCACCTTTTGCATTTTCAAAGAAAACCACATTTGCATTTTCAAAGCAAACCACCTTTTGCATTTTCAAAGCAAACCACCTTTTGCATTTTCTAAGCATACCACCTTTTGTATTTTCAAAGCAAACCACCTTTTGAACTTTCAAAGTAAACCACTTTTTTTTTGCAATTTCAAAGCAAACCACCTTTTGCATTTATAAGCAAGCTACTTTTTCCATTTTCAAAGCAAACAATCTACTGCATTTTAAAGCAAACCTTTTTGCATTTTCAAAGCAAACTTCCGTTTCCATTTTCAAAGCAAACCATCTAATGCATTTTCAAAGCAAACCACCTTTTGCATTTTCAAAGCAAACCACCTTTTGCATTTTCAATGCAAACCAGCAAACCAACTTTTGCATTTTCAAAGCAAACCACCTTTTGCATTTTCAAAGAAAACCACATTTTGGATTTTCAAAGCAAACCACCTTTTGCATTTTCAAAGAAAACCACATTTTGGATTTTCAAAGCAAACCACCTTTTGCATTTTCAAAGCAAACCACATTTTGCATTTTCAAAGCATACCATATTTTGCATTTTCAAAGCAAACCACCTTTTGCATTTCCATTAAAAAGCAACTTTTGTATTTTCAAAGCAAACCACATTTTGCATTTTCAAAGCAAACCAATTTTTTTGCACTTTCAAATCAAACCACCTTTTGCATTTTCAAAGCAAACCACCTTTTCCATTTTCAAAGCAAACCATTTACTGCTTTTTTAAAGCAAACCTTTTTGCATTTTCAAAGCAAACCATCTTTTGCAATTTCAAAGCAAACCACTTTTTGCATTTTCAACGCAAACCACCTTTTGCATTTTCAAAGCAAACCACTTTTTGCATTTTGAAAGCAAACCACCTATAGCATTTTCAAAGCAAACCACCTTTTGGATTTTCAATACAAACCTCCTTTTGCATTTTTAAAGCAAACCACCTTTTGCATTTTCAAAGCACACCACCTTTTGCATTTTCAAAGCAAACCACCGTTTGCATTTTCAATGCAAACCAGCAAACCAACTTTTGCATTTTCAAAGCAAACCTCCATTTGCATTTTCAAAACAAACGACATATTGCATTTTCAAAGCAAACCACGTTTTGCATTTTCAAAGCAAACCGCTTTTGGCATTTTATAGCAAACCACCTTTTGCATTTTCAAAGCAAACCACCATTTGCATTTTCAAAGCAAACCATTTTTTGCATTTTCAAAGCAAACCACCCTTTGCATTTTTAAAGCAAACCACCTTTTCCTTTTTCAAAGCAAACCACCATTTGCCCTTCAAAGCAAACCACTATTTGCATTTTCAAAGCAAACCTTTTGCATTTTCAAAGCAAACCACCTTTTACATTTTCAAAGCAAACCACCATTTGCATTTTCAAAGCAAACCACCTTATGCATTTTAAAGGCAAACCACCTTTTGCATTTTCAAAGGAAACCACGATTTGTATATTAAAAGCAAGCCACCTTTTGCATTTTCAAAGCAAACCACATTTTCCATTTTCAAAGCCGTCCATCTACTGCATTTTTAAAGCAAACCTTTTTGCATTTTCAAAGCAAACCACCATTTGCCCTTCAAAGCAAACCACTATTTGCATTTTCAAAGCAAACCTTTTGCATTTTTAAAGCAAACCTTTTTGCATTTTCATACAAAACCCCCTTTTGCATTTTCAAAGCAAATGCAAGTGGCGCCTGTGTCTAGAAGTGGGCATGGGTCTAGAAGTGGGGCCTGAGTCTAGAAGTGGGGCCTGAGTCCTGAAGTGGGGCCTGAGTCTAGAAGTGGGGCCTGAGTCTAGAAATGGGGTCTGGGTGTAGAAGTGGGGCGTGAGTCTAGAAGAGGGGCCTGGGTCTAGAAGTGGGGCCTGAGTCTAGAAGTGGGCCTGAGTCTAGAAGTGGGGCCTGGGTCTAGAAGTGGGGCCCGAGTCTAGAAGTGGGGCCTGGGTCTAAAAGTGGGGACTGAGTCTAGAAGTGGGGCCTGAGTCTAGAAGTGGGGCCTGAGTCTAGAAGTGGGGCCTGGGTCTAGAAGTGGGTCCTGAGTCTAGAAGTGGGGCCTGAGTCTAGAAGTGGGGCCTGGGTCTAGAAGTGGGGCATGGGTCAAGAAGTGGGGCTGAGTCTAGAAGTGGGGCCTGAGTCTAGAAGTGGGGCCTGAGTCTAGAAGTGGGGCCTGAGTCTAGAAATGGGGCCTGGGTCTAGAAGTGGGGCCTGAGTCTAGAAGTGGGGCCTGGGTCTAGAAGTGGGTCCTGAGTCTAGAAGTGGGGCCTGAGTCTAGAAGTGGGGCCTGAGTCTAGAAGTGGGGCCTGGGTCTAGAAGTAGGGCATGGGTCAAGAAGTGGGGCTGAGTCTAGAAGTGGGGCCTGAGTCTAGAAGTGGGGCCTGAGTCTAGAAGTGGGGCCTGAGTCTAGAAGTGGGGCCTGGGTCTAGAAGTGGGACCTGGATCCAGAAGTCGGGCCTGAGTCTGGAAGTCGGGACTCAGGCCCAACTTCTGGACTCAGGCCTGAATTCTGGGCTCAGGCCCGACTAATTGGTGAGTTTAGAATAGTTTAGGAGAGTTTTTTAAAAATGACATGTTGAAGACCTCGTTCGATTAGGTAGAAGACCTCTTTCAACCTCCTTCAACCTCCTTCAACCTCCTTGAACTACAGTTTTGGTCTCCTAATTTGAGGAAGGACATCCTTGTGATTGAGGCAGTGCACCGTAGGTTCACCATATTGATCACTGGGATGGCGGGACTGTCATATGAGGAAAGATTGAAAAGACTAGGCTTGTATTCACTGGAGTTTAGAAGGATGAGGGGAGAGTTCTTATAGAAACATATAAAATTATAAAAGGACTGGACAAGCTACATGGAGGAAAAATGTTCCCAATGTTGGGCGAGTCCAGAACCGGGGGCCACAGTCTTAGAATAAAGGGGAGGTCATTTAAGACTGAGGTGAGAAAAAACGTTTCCACGCAGAGAGTTGTGAATATGTGGCCATTTGGGACTGAGATGAGGAGAAACTTTTCCACCCAGAGAGTTGTGAATCTGTGGCCATTTGGGACTGTGATGATGAGAAACGTTTCCACCCAGAGAGTCGTGAATCTGTCGCCATTTGGGACTGAGATGAGGAGAAACTTTCCCACCAAGAGAGGTGTGAGTCTGTGGCCATTTGGGACTGAGATGAGGAGAAACTTTTCCACCCAGAGAGTTGTGAATCTGTGGCCATTTGGGACTGAGACGAGGAGAAACTTTCCCACCCAGAGAGTTGTGAATCTGTGGAATTCCCTGCCACAGAGGGCGGTGGAGGCCAAGACACTGGATGGATTTAAGAGAGAGTTAGATAGAGCTCTAAGGGCTAGTGGAGTCAAGGGATATGGGGAGAAGGCAGGCACGGGTTATTGATAGGGGACGATCGGCCATGATCACAATGAATGGCGGTGCTGGCTCAAAGGGCCGAATGGCCTCCTCCTGCACCTATTTTCTAGTTTCTATGTGTCTATGTTGAAGACCTACTTCGGGGAAATTGGACACTGAATAGTGAATACGACCTCCTTCGATCTCCTTAGATCACGCTTCAACTATGATGAAGACTCTACAACAACCTATGACTACCCTCGATTACCTACGACTAACATGCCAACCTATTTCGACCAAAGCTACAAGTAAAAATTATCGATTTTTTCCATGGCAACCTTTTTTTACTCGCGGGCACTTTTCAACATGTTAGAAACATAGAAACATAGACAATAGGTGCAGGAGTAGGCCATTCGGCCCTTCGAGCCTGCACCGCTATTCAATATGATCATGGCTGATCATCCAACTCAGTATCCTGTACCTGCCTTCTCTCCATACCCCCAGATCCCTTTAGCCACAAGGGCCACATCTAACTCCCTCTTAAATATAGCCAATGAACTGGCCTCAACTACCTTCTGTGGCAGAGAATTCCACAGATTCACCACTCTCTGTGTGAAAAATGTCGGTCCTAAAAGACTTCCAGCTTATCCTTAAACTGTGTGACCCCTTGTCCTGCACTTCCCCAACATCGGGAACAATCTTGCTGCATCTAGCCTGTCCAACCCCTTAAGAATTTTGTAAGTTTCTATAAGATCCCCCCTCAATCTTCTAAATTCTAGCGAGTACAAGCCGAGTCTATCCAGTCTTTCTTCATATGAAAGTCCTGACATTCCAGGAATCAGTCTGGTGAACCTTCTCTGTACTCCCTCTATGGCAAGAATTTCTATCTTCAGATTTGGTGAACAAAACTGTACGCAATACTCCAGGTGTGGTCTCACCAAGACCCAGTACAACTGCAGTAGAACCTCCCTGCGTATATTTCCACGATCTAGCTGAGGCCTCGAGTACGCGGGGACTAGTCTCGAGCGTGAAGGAGAATAAAGGGCCTGTCCCACTTTCCTGAGCTGCTCGCGAATTCTCCCGAGATTCAAAGTTGGAGAATGTCCGCATCGGGTCCGTAGGAGTCCGTGGACATATCGTTGCGGCTCGCAATGTCACACGTAGGTACTCGTGGCATCAGGTAAGTCCGGGAGTTTTTTCCAGCCCGATGAAAAATGTCCACTTCACAACCAAAACATTTTCTGAAAACTCTTTAAAAGCCAAGACAATTTGGCAAACACTCTACAACCATCACATTTTCTGAAAACTCTTTAAAAGCAAAGACAATTTGGCAAACACTCTACAACCAACACATTTTCTGAAAACTCTTTAAAAGCCAAGACAATTAGGCAAACACTCTACAACCAACACATTTTCTGAAAACTCTTTAAAAGCCAATTTGGCAAGCACTCTACAACCAACACATTTTCTGAAAACTCTTTAAAAGCCAAGACAATTTGGCAAACACTCTACAACCAACATATTTTCTGAAAACTCTTTAAAAGCCAAGACAATTTGGCAAACACTCTACAACCAACACATTTTCTGAAAACTCTTTAAAAGCCAACACAATTTGGCGAACATTCTACAACCAACACATTTTCTTAAAACTCTTTAAAAGCCAAGACAATTTGGTAAACACTCTACAACCAACACACTTTCTGAAAACTCTTTAAAAGCCAAGACAATTTGGCAAACACTCTACAACCAACACATTTTCTGAAAACTCTTTAAAAGCCAAGACAATTTGGCAAACACTTCACAACCAACACATTTTCTGAAAACTCTTTA
>JAXLNO010002125.1:0-26713 GCA_038087875.1 Malacoraja senta | reverse complement strand
TTCCTATTAAAGTTTAAAATAAGAAGTGGTACAAGAACTGTATAAACGTACGTTATTGCAGATTACTGTAATGTAAAATATTTCTAATTTAAAAAAAAAGAAGAAAAAAAAAGAAGGAACTGCAGATGCTGGAAAATCGAAGGTAGACAAAAGTGCTGGAGAAACTCAGCGGGTGCAGCAGCATCTATGGAGCGAAGGAAATAGGCAACGTTTTGGGCCGAAACCCTTCTTCAGTTTCGACACACTAGAGGCAGGAAACATATTCCCGATGTTGGGGGAGTCCAGAACCAGGGGCTACAGTTCAAGAATAAGGGTTAAGCCATTTAGAACGGTGGCGAGGAAACATTTTTTCTCACGGAGAATTGTGAGTCTGTGGAATTCTCTGCCTATGAGGGCAGTGGGGGCCAATTCTCTGGATGCTTTCAAGAGAGAGTTAGTTAGAGCTCTTAAAGATAGCGGAGTCAGGGGATATGGGGAGAAGGCAGGAACGGGGTAGTGATTGTGGATGATCAGCCATGATCGCATTGAATGGCGGTGCTGGCTCGAAGGGCTCCTGCACCTATTGTCTATTGTGTACTGAGGTACATTGATAAGCTTTTGTTGCGTGCTAACCAGTGAGCAGAAAGACAATACGTGATTACAATTGGGCCATTTACAGTGTACAGATACATGATAAGGGAATAACGTTTTAGTTCAAGGTAAAGCCAGTAAAGTCTGATCAAAGATAGCTCAAGGGTCACCAATGAAGTAGGCGGGAGGTCAGGACTCCTCTCTGGTTGTGGTGGGATGATTCAGTTGACTGATACAGCTGGGAAGAAACAGTCCCTGAATCTGGAGGTGTGCGTTTTCACACTTCTGTAACTTTTGCCTGATGGCAGAGGGGAGAAGAGGGAGTGGATGTGGAGGGGATGTTTCCACTAGTGGGATAGTCTAGGACTAGAGTGTCACAGCCTCAGAATTAAAGGAAGTGTCTTTAGGAAGGAGATGAGGAGGAATCTCTTTAGACAGAGGGCGGTGAATCTGTTGAATTCATTGCCATAGACGGCGGTAGTGGTCAAGTCAATGGATGGGGTGTGGGGGAAGGGGGGTGCTGGGTGGGAGGGGGAGGTGGATGAGGGAGGGCAAGGGGGGTGCATGACCCCAGGGGATGTCCTGACTCCTGACCTTTGACTCGCTCCTGCCTCCTGCAGATGAGTTCTTCCCTCGGACGTCCAAGTGGATGGGCGGATTTGTGGTCATTTTCCTGGCTGTTGTGGCAGCGCTCGTTGGACTCGGGCTTCTGTACCGCTGGCTGCAGCGGCATCTACGAGGTAGGTGCCCACTGGATCCTCTCCCCCGCTGACCTGCAGGCAGATACCTGCAGACGCGGCAATACCCTGACGTCTGCAGTACCTTGACGCATGCAGTACCTGGAGAATTGTGTGCAGTTTTGCTCTCCAAATTTCAGGAAGGACAAGAGGGAGTGCAGCGTAGGTTCACCAGGTTAATTCCCGGGATGGCGGGACTGTCATATGTTGAATGAATGGGTTGACTGTGCTTGTATCCACTTTGGTGGCAAAAACAGGAAGGCAGATTATTGTCTAAATGGTGTCAAGTTGGGAAAAGGGGAAGTACAACTGGATCTGGGGGTCCTTGTGCACCAGTCACTGAAAGTAAGCATGCAGGTACAGTAGGCAGTGAAGGAAGCGAACTTCATAACGAGAGGAGTTGAGTGTAGGAGCAAAGAGGTCCTTCTGCAGTTGTACAGGGCCCTAGTGAGACCACACCTGGAGTATTGTGTGCAGTTTTGTTCTCCAAATTTGAGGAAGGACATTCTTGCTATTGAGGGAGTGCAGCGTAGGTTCACCAGGTTAATTCCTGGGATGGTGGGACTGAGCTTGTACACACTGGAATTTAGAACAATGAGAGGAGATCTTATTGAAACATATCTGAATGGTGGCCGATTAGGAAAAGGGGAGATGGAACGAGACCTGGGTGTCATGGTACACCAGTCATTAAAAGTAGGCATGCAGGTGCAGCAGGCAGTGAAGAAGGCGAATGGTATGTTCGCGGGCGGAAGCAATAGGTAGCAAGGTGAAAAGTAAAAGTGGCAGGCAGACAAATCCAGGGCAAAAATCAAAAAGGGCCACTTTTCAACATAATTGTACAAGGGGTAAGAGCGTTGTAAAAACAAGCCTGAAGACTTTGTGTCTCAATGCAAGGAACATTCGTAATAAGGTGGATGAGTTGAACGTGCAGATGGCAATTAATGATTATGATATAGTTGGGATCATGGAGACATGGCTCCAGGGTGACCAAGGCTGGGAGCTGAACATCCAGGGATATTCAATATTCAGGAGGGATAGAGAGAAAGGAAAAGGAGGTGGGGTAGCGTTGCTGGTTAGAGAGGAGATTAACGCAGTGGAAAGGAAGGACATTAGCTTGGAGGATGTGGAATCGGTATGGGTAGAGCTGCGAAACACTAAGGGGCAGAAAACGCTGGTGGGTGTTGTGTACAGGCCACCTAGCAGTAGTAGTGAAGTTGGGGATGGGAAATTAGAAATGCGTGCAACAAAGGCAAAACAGTTATAATGGGTGACTTCAATCTACATATAGATTGGGTGAATCAAATTGGCAGGGTGCTGAGGAAGAGGATTTCTTGGAATGTTTGCGGGATAATTATCTAAACCACATGTAGAGGGAACCAAACGAGAGAGCAGGCTATTTAGACTGGGTATTGAGTAATGAGGAAGGGTTAGTTAGCAGTCTTGTTGTGCGTGCCCCCTTGGGCAAGAGTGACCATAATATGGTTGAGTTCTTCATTAGGATGGAGAGTGACATTGTTAATTCAGAAACAACGGTTCTGAACTTAAAGAAAGGTAACTTTGAGGGTATGAGACGTGAATTGGCCAAGATTGACTGGCAATTAGTTCTAAAAGGGTTGACGGTGGATATGCAATGGAAGGCATTTAAAGACTGCATGGATGAACTACAAAAATTGTTCATCCCAGTTTGGCAAAAGAATAAATCAGGGAAGGTAGTGCATCCGTGGATAACAAGGGAAATCAGGGATAGTATCAATGCAAAAGATGATGCGTACAAATTAGCCAGAAAAAGCAGCATACCAGAGGACTGGGAGAAATTCAGAGACCGGCAGAGGAGGAGGAGGACAAAGGGCTTAATTAGGAAAGGGAAAATAGATTATGAAAGAAAATTGGCAGGGAACATAAAAACTGACTGCAAAAGTTTTTATAGATATGTGAAGAGAAAGAGATTAGTTAAAATAAATGTAGGTCCCTTGCAGTCAGAAACAGGTGAATTGATCATGGGGAACAAGGATATGGCGGACCAATTGAATAACTACTTTGTTTCCGTCTTCACTAAGGAAGACATAAATAATCTGCCGGAAATTGCAGGGGGCCGCGGGTCAAAGGAGATGGAGGAACTGAGTGAAATCCAGGTTAGTCGGGAAGTGGTGTTGGGTAAATTGAATGGATTAAAGGCCGATAAATCACCAGGGCCAGATAGGCTGCATCCCAGAGTACTTAAGGATGTAGCTCCAGAAATAGTGGAAGCATTAGTGATAATTTTTCAAAACTCTTTAGATTCTGGAGTAGTTCCTGAGGATTGGAGGGTAGCAAACGTAACCCCACTTTTTAAGAAGGGACGGAGAGAGAAAACGGGGAATTACAGACCAGTTAGTCTAACATCGGTAGTGGGGAAACTGCTAGAGTCAGTTATTAAAGATGGGATAGCAGCACATTTGGAAAGTGGTGAAATCATTGGACAAAGTCAGCATGGATTTACGAAAGGTAAATCGTGTCTGACGAATCTTATAGAATTTTTCGAGGATGTAACTTGTAGAGTGGATAAGGGAGAACCAGTGGATGTGTTGTATCTGGACTTTCAGAAGGCTTTCGACAAGGTACCACATAAGAGATTAGTATACAAACTTAAAGCACACGGTATTGGGGGTTCAGTATTGATGTGGATAGAGAACTGGCTGGCAAACAGGAAGCAAAGAGTAGGAGTAAACGGGTCCTTTTCACAATGGCAGGCAGTGACTAGTGGGGTACCGCAAGGCTCAGTGCTGGGACCCCAGCTATTTACAATTTATATTAATGAACTGGATGAGGGAATTGAAGGCAACATCTCCAAGTTTGTGGATGACACTAAGCTGGGGGGCAATGTTAGCTGTGAGGAGGATGCTAGGAGACTGCAAGGTGACTTGGATAGGCTGGGTGAGTGGGCAAATGTTTGGCAGATGCAGTATAATGTGGATAAATGTGAGGTTATACACTTTGGTGGCAAAAACAGGAAAGCAGACTATTATCTAAATCGTGGCCGATTAGGAAATGGGGAGATGCAGCGAGACCTGGGTGTCATGGTACACCAGTCATTGAAAGTAGGCATGCAGGTGCAGCAGGCAGTGAAGAAAGCGAATGGTATGTTAGCTTTCATAGCAAAAGGATTTGAGTATAGGAGCAGGGAGGTTCTACTGCAGTTGTACAGGGTCTTGGTGAGACCACACCTGGAGTATTGCGTACAGTTTTGGTCTCCTAATCTGAGGAAAGACATTCTTGCCATAGAGAGAGTACAGAGAAGGTTCACCAGACTGATTCCTGGGATGTCAGGACTTTCATATGAAGAAAGACTGGATAGACTCGGTTTGTACTCGCTAGAATTTAGAAGATTGAGGGGGGATCTTATAGAAACGTACAAAATTCTTAAGTGGTTGGACAGGCTAGATGCAGCAAGATTGTTCCCGATGTTGGGGAAGTCCAGAACAAGGGGTCACAGTTTAAGGATAAGGGGGAAATCTTTTAGGACCGAGATGAGGAAAACATTTTTCACACAGAGAGTGGTGAATCTCTGGAATTCTCTGCCACAGAAGGTAGTTGAGGCCAGTTCATTGGCTATATTTAAGAGGGAGTTAGATATGGCCCTTGTGGCTAAAGGGATCAGGGGGTATAGAGAGAAAGCAGGTACAGGATACTGAGTTGGATTATCAGCCATGATCATATTGAATGGCGGTGCAGGCTCGAAGGGCTGAAAGGCCTACTCCTGCACCTATTTTCTATGTTTCTATGTTTCTATATAAGATTACTAAGAGATTGGACACGCTGGAGGCAGGAAACGTGTTCCCGATGTTGGGGGAGTCCAGAACCAGGGGCCACAGTTTAAAGAATAAGGGGTAAGCCATTTAGAACAGAGATGAGGAAATACTTTTTCACCCAGAGAGTTGTGAGTCTGTGGAATTCTCTGCCTCAGAGGGCGGTGGAGGCCGGTTCTCTGGATGCTTTCAAGAGAGTTAGATGGAGCTCTTAAAGATAGCCGAGTCATGGGATATGGGGAGAAGGCAGGAATGGGGTATTGATTGTGGATAATCAGCCATGATCACATTGAATGGCGGTGCTGGCTCGAAGGGCCGAATGGCCTACTCCTGCACCTATTGTCTAGTGCACTAAACCTTATTCCCTTATCATGTATCTGTACACTGTAAATGGCTCGATTGTAATCATGTTTTAGTTTAGAGATATAGCGCCGAAACAGGCCCTTCGGGTCCGTGCCGACCAGTGATCCCCGCACACTAACACTATCCCACACCCACTAGGGACAATTTTTACATTTATCAAACCAATTAACCTACAAACCTGCACGTCTTTGGAGTATGGGAGGAAACCGAAGATCTCGGAGAAAACCCAGGTAGGTCACGGGGAGAACGTGCAAACTCCGTACAGACAGCACCCGTAGTGGGGATGGAACCCGGGTCTCCGGCGCTGCATTCGCTGAAAGGCAGCAACTCTACCGCTGCGCCACGATTAATTTTACTTTCTATCTTTTACAGAGGCTCTGAAGAAGGAACTGGGTAAGGTTTGGGGGTTGGAGGGGGGAAGTGTGGGGGGCGGGGTAGAAGTGTGTGTGGGGGGGGTTGGTGCGGAGAGGGGGGCACTGAATGAATCCACGATGTTGGGGGTAAAGGGGACTCTGTTTCCTGTTGTGGAGAGAGAGCAGGATTTATCCCTGAAGCTCTCGAGATGTGATCTTTCATTTTCACGGAAACAGGCCCTTCGGCCCAACGCCTCCATGCCAACCACGGTGCCCCATCTAGGCTAGTCCCATTTAGAGTCATACAGCAGGGAAACAGGCCCTTCGGCCCAACCCCTCCATTCCGTCCAAGGTTCCCCATCTAGGCTAGTCCCATTTAGAGTCACACGGCAGGGAAGCAGGCACTTCGGCCCAACTCCTCCATGCTAACCAGGGTGCCCCATGATTTCTCCGTCCCAGGATACTAGGTTATAGACAATACACAATAGGTCGAGGAGGTGGCCATTTGGCCCTTCGAGCCAGCACCGCCATTCAATGTGATCGTGGCTGATCATCCCCAATCAGTACCCCGTTCCTGCCTTCTCCCCATATCCCCTGACTCCGCTATTTTTAAGTGCTCTATCTAACTCTCTCTTGAAAGCATCCAGAGAACCGGCCTCCACCGCCCTCTGAGGCGGAGAATTCCACAGACTCACCACTCTCTGGGTGAAATAGTGTTTACTCGTCTCCGTTCTAAATGGCTTACTCCTTATTCTTAAACTGTGTGGCCCCTGGTTCTGAACTCCCCCAACATCGGGGACATTGTGGTTCCTGAAACCCCCCACCCCCTCCCCCACCCAAGTCGCACCAGCTTCTCGTTATCACCCATCAAACAGCTAACAATGGCCTGTTTCCTTTATCATCGTTACTTTTTTGCATATCTTTCATTCATTGTTCTTTATCTCTCCACATCACCGTCTATATCTCTCGTTTCCCTTCTCCCTTCTGAAGAAGGGTCTCGACCCGAAACATCACCCATTCCTTCTCTCCAGAGATGCAGCCTGACCCGCTGAGTTCCTCCAGCACTCTGTGAAACGCCACCTATCCATGTTCTCCACACATGCTGCCTGACCCGCTGAGTTACTCCAGCACTCTGTGAAACGTCACCTATCCATGTTCTCCACAGATGCTGCCTGACCCGCTGAGTTACTCCAGCACTCTGTGAAACGTCACTATCCATGTTCTGCACACATGCTGCCTGACCCACTGAGTTATTCCAGCTTTTTGTGTCAATCCTCTAATAAGTGGTCTCTTGTCTTTCAGGAAGGATTCGGATTCTCCCCAAAGCTGGTAAGTTTCAGGATTGGTGCCGTTAGACCTCATGGTCAAAGATACGACATACCTGCCTACAGGTGTTTACAGATTGTAATCACATTGAATTCATTAACTTGAATCCTCCTTCCTTGTACTTTCAGGCATGGACATAATCAGAAACGCTCCTGGTAAAATCTTCTGCTCACCGAGTCTCTGCTCAACTGTTTTAGTGACTTTCATAGTCATACAGCACAGAAACAGGCCCTTCGGCCCAACTTGCCCATGCTAACCCACAAGTCCTATCTACCCTAGTCCCACCTGCCCACACCGACCCACATACCCCACCTACACTAAGTACTACCTGCCCATACTGACCTACATGTCAATAGACAAGAGACAATAGGTGCAAGAGTAGGCCATTCGGCCCTACGAGCCAGCACCGCCTTTCAATGTGATCATGGATGATCATCCACAATCTGTACCCCGTTCCAGCCTTCTCCCCATATCCCTTGACTCCTCTATCTTTAAGAGCTCTATCTAACTCTCTCTTGAAAGCATCCAGAGAACCTGCCTCCACCGCCCTCTGAGGCAGAGAATTCCACAGACTCACAACTCTTTGTGTGAAAAAGTGTTTCCTCATCTCCGTTCTAAATGGCTTACCCCTTATTCTTAAACTGTGTGGCCCCTGGTTCTGGACTCCCCCAATATCAGGAACATGTTTCCTGCCTCTAGCGTGTCCAAACCCTTAATAATCTTTTATGTTTCAATAAGTTACCCTCTCATCCTTCTAAATTCCAGAGTGTACAAGCCCAGCTGCTCCATTCTATCAGCATATGACAGTCCCGCCATCTCGGGAATTAACCTGGTGAACCTACGCTGTACTCCCTCTACAGTAGTCCCACCTGCCCACGCTGACCCACATGCCCCAGCCACACTAAGTACTACCTGCCCGCTTTTGGCCCATATCCATCTAAACTTGTCCTATCCATGTACCTCTCTAAATGACTTAGAAACATAGAAAATAGGTGCAGGAGTAGGCCATTCTGCCCTTCGAGCCTGCACCGCCATTCAATATGATCATGGCTGATCATCCAACTCAGTATCCTGTACCTGCCTTCTCTCCATACCCCCTGATCCCTTTAGCCACAAGGGCCACATCTAACTCCCTCTTAAATATAGCCAATGAACTGGCCTCAACTACTTTCTGTGGCAGAGAATTCCACAGATTCACCACTCTCTGTGTAAATTTTTTTTTCTCATCTCGGTCCTAAAAGACGTCCCCTTATCCTTAAACTGTGACCCGTTGTTCTGGACTTCCCCAATATCGGGAACAATCTTCCTGCATCTAACCTGTCCAACCCCTTAAGAATTTTATAAGTTTCTATAAGATCCCTCCTCAATCTTCTAAATTCTAGCGAGTACAAGCCGAGTCTGTCCAGTCTTTCTTCATATGAAAGTCCTGCCATCTTACTTGGAAATGTTGTGATAGTCCCAGCCTCCTCCTGCACCTATTGTCTCTGTTTCTATGTCCTTAACCTGAACGCCAACTCTGTTGACTCTTTCAGTTGCTGTGACTCTGGACCCCGACACTGCCCACCCGATGCTCCAGGTATCCCCTGGCCTGGTCACCGTGCGCTGTGTCAAGGGGCAGTCGATCACTTCTGGAGAGAGAGGGGGGTTGGAGCCCCCTCTCAGTGATGGGGAAGCCACCTCTCGGAGATGAGGAAGGTATCACCTCTGGCAGGTGCTACTGGGTGGTGGAGGTGGGCAGCAACTCCGAATGGGACCTGGGAGTTGCCTCCAACAAGGTGGAGAAGAGCGCTAGGGGTTCGCTGATCTCTGAGGGAGGGATCTGGACCATCGGGTGCCACCGGAAGGTGTTCATGGTCAACGACGCCAATTCCACCCGGATCTCCATCCACCCAGCCACCCAGGAGAAGATCCAGATGATCGGTGTATACCTTGACTACAACGAGGGCAAGGTCCTGTTCTGTGATGACAGCACTGGTTCTCACCTCCACTCCTTCCGCGATTGTATGATCAAGGGGAGCCTCCTCCCCTTCTTCAATGTCTCGGCTTCAGGGAACCCACTGAAGATTTGTCCAGTTGTCCAGGCTGCGTGAGTCCTAGTTCATTGTCCAGTTGTCCATGTCCAGGCTGAGTGAGTCCAAGTTCATTGTCCAGTTGTCCAGGCTGCGTGAGTCCTAGTTGCCTGGGCATCGAGTGTCCTCTTACAAGTTAATATCACCAGCAACTTGTCCCTCACCATCCACATCAAAGCAACGACCAAGAAAGCAAACCAACGCCTCTACTTCCTGAGAAGGCTTAGGAAGTTCGGCATGTTCCCAACAACTCTCCCCAACTTCTACGAATGCCCCGTGGAAAGCATTTAATCCGGGATGCATCACAGCACGGTTTTGGGAACAGCTCTGTCCAAGATCGCAAGAAATTGCAGAGTTGTGGAGGCAGCCCAGACCGTCGCGCACACAAACCAACCTCCCTTCCATCGACCCCATCTACACCTCACGCTGCCTCGGCAAGGCCAGCAGCCCAGACCATCTCACACAAACCAACCTCCCTTCCATCGACCCCATCTATACCTCACGCTGCCTCGGCAAGGCCAGCACCCAGACCATCTCACGAACCAACCTCCCTTCCAAAAACAGACTTGGTTGGTAGTTCCTTCTCTATGAAGTATGGTATAAGAGTTATAATAGAGCGATTGTTCCTTCTTTCTTTCTCTTTTTTTTTCTAGGGTCTATTTTCTAACTTTACTTCCTTCTCTAACCTCTTCTCTAAGGGGCTTTCTTTTCCCAACACTCTTTTGCACTTCACAACTTTTGCGCACTTTCTTCACTTTTCTTATTTCTTTCTTTTTCTTTCTTAAAGTTTAAAAAAATGAAGCGGTACAAAAAATGTATTAATATATACGTGTTGTACATTACTGTAATCTACCGTACTTCTAAAAAATAAAATAATAAAAATATACACTTGAAAAAAAAAAAAAAAAAAAAAAAAAAAAAAAAAAAAAAAAGAACACTGTCTGGCTCTCTCTTGAAAGTATCCAGGGAATTGGCCTCCAGTGCCTTCTGTGGCTGAGAATTCTACAGACTCACAACTCTCTGGGTGAAGAGGTTTTTCCACATCTCAGTCCTAAATGGCCGACCCCTTATTCTTAACCTAACTCTATTCTTGTAAACCAGCAGCGGCAGGGTGGAGGTCGAACGCGGACCCGGCAGAGTGGAGCTCAAACGTGGACCCGGAATGGTGACGATCGAGCGCGTACCTGGGGGAGATAGGCTGCCCCCTTCGCTCTTGGTTCACCCTACACGGTCCGCCATGTAGTTTCCTGTCCACGGTCCGCCCTATTGGGTCCGCACTACGTTGCCAGCGCCCACAGCGCCGCGTCCCCGCTTCCCTTTATTTAAACGTGCACACTCTTAGTTCCGTTTCCACACGATGGACCCTACACGGTCCGCTTACAGATTCAGAGACAGATACACGTTGGTCCGCTTGAGTTTCACCCCGCACCAGAGAGACGGGAGGGGGGGAGGGAGGGAGGGGGGGAGGGGTGGTGAGGGGGGAGATGAATGAACTGCCAGGGCCGGATTAATGCCTCTCGGCCCTGAACAGAAAATATTACGGTGCAAACGACAACCTAGAAGGCCAGAAGGAAATACTACCTACGGCAGAAAACAGACGAGGAACTGATCAATGCAGGAAGACAAAAATGCTGGAGAAACTCAGCGGGTGAGGCAGCATCTATGGAGCGAAGGAGGAAAGGTTTCACCCCGAAACGTTGCCTATTTCCTTCGCTCCATAGATGGTGTCTCACCCACTGAGTTTCTCCAGCATTTTTGTCTACCTTCGATTTTTCAGCATCTGCAGTTCCTTCTTAAACAACTGATCAATGCAGACCTGGATGCTTTACGGGACCATTATCTCTCAATGGGGAATGCTTCTCTATTCAGGAGAAGTGGGACACTGGTGAAACTGAAATAAAGCAGATCATGGAGAGACATAATCCAAAAAAGACAACAGCCAAACCAAATGCCCTACCCTGGTTCACCAGACATCACCACAGACTCAGACGTAAGAAACACAGGGCATACAATAAAGCAAAGAAGACACAAGACAAAGAAGATTGGGGTTCCTTTGTAAATTGCCGGAAGGAATTAAGGAAAGCTCTGAATAAAGCCGAACAATACTTTGTGTCAAACAACCTTACCACAGCAATGAAAGAAAACGTCAAACAATTTTGGTCTTATATGAAACGTTTGGGTAACGGAGAGAAGGGAGTTGCAGACGTCATGGTGAACAACACAGTTGTAAGTGACGGAAAAGGGAAGGCCGAAGCACTTAATGCTCAATTCACCAGTGTATTTACGAGGGAAAACAAGTCATACATTCCATCGATGGGAACCAGTAACATACAGGATATCCCTGAACTTGTGATCCATGACGCAGGAGTATTAACACAACTACAGAACCTAATGGCAAACAAAGCAGCGGGCTCAGATCAGTTGCCACCATGGTTTCTAAAGATGTTCGCATCGAAAATAGCACCTATACTCACAGATTTATTCCAGTCCTCAATTGATTGTGGGTCACTGTGGAAGGAAGCAAACATCTGTGCAATATTTAAGAAGGGCTATAAGGCTGCGCCTGAGAATTACAGACCAGTTTCACTGAGCAGTGTTACATGTAAGATCTTGGAACACATCATACACTCTCACATCATGGACCATTTCGAAAAGAATGGGATACTGGTGGACTCACAACATGGCTTCAGAGCAAAACGTTCAACGGAAACACAACTTGTTGTCACTATTGATGACATCACAAGGGCATTAGATAAGGGGAAATCTACATATGGCAATCCTAGACTTTTCAAAAGCATTCGATAAAGTTCCTCATGAAAGGCTCCTAGGAAAACTGGATTATTATGGCATCAGAAATAGTCTACATAACTGGATGAGGGACTTTCACACAAACCGGACGCAGAGGGTGGCCTGTGAAGGAAACATTTCTTTAGAAGAACAAGTACAGTCAGGAGTACCGCAAGGCACGGTCCTTGGACCACTGTTGTTCCTGACGTACATTAATGATCTACCTGAACACATAAATTGTAAAACAAGACTCTTCACAGATGATTGTCTTGTATATACACCTGTCACTGATGTAGAGGATATGAACTCCTTACAAGAAGACCTTGTCATTGGAATTATGGCAAAACACATGGAAGATGAGCTTCAACCCAACCAAATGCTCAATTATGGTAATTTCAAACAAGAAGAAAGCACCTACTCGAGACTACGTCTTCTGTGGACAAATACCTCATCGTACAAGTTCACAGCCATACCTTGGAGTTAATCTTGATAGCAAGCTTTCGTGGGGGGAACACGTGGACAACACGGTCTCTAAAGCCAACCGGACACTAGGATTCCTTGGACGAAACCTCTGGTTCTGCCCAAAGGAAGTGAAAACCACAGCATATACAACATTGGTTAGACCCTTACTGGAATATGCTTCATGCGCCTGGGACCCATACAAGACTGGCCATATCAACAAACTAGAAGGGGTACAAGAAGGGCAAGGAACAGACTAGCCATGTTGTACAAGATTCAACAGGGGATGGAGGGCATAACTGCAGATAGATACATAACATACTCAACAGAAAGGAGAACAAGAAAGAGAAATGATATGCATATAGACACCCCAATCACCAGGACAGATATTTATAAGAACTCATTCTTTGTAAGAACCTTAAAGGAATGGAATAAACTAGACAACAATATAGGCGGGGAGACACCGCGCCGGGTAACCTCGGCCTCTCCCTCCCGATTGCTCGGCTCCAGTGACACTCGTCCCCCCCCCCCCCCCCCACCACTTGTGGGCAGGGACAATATTCGGCAGACATTAGGGGCCGACACTAGATGCCGGCGGACTTTAGGACCCGGGTGAGCCCGGAGCTCAGGACCCGCCGCCCGCGGCTGCTGCTGAACCCGCGGGAAGGGAGATTGTTTCAATCTTTATATTTCCACAAAAGTAATTTCTGTTCCGTTGCCGGACTCGGTTAACGCGTTAAAATGAACGGATCGACACACAGACAGACAGACAGCTCTGATTTCAGTTGCTGTTTATTTCACTCTTCCCACATTTACATTCCCCCTGGTTTTATTTCCGCGCTCACTCACTGGGGTTTGTTTCACGACGCGGAATTTGGGGATTAAATGGGAGCCGTTCGTTCAGCGCCGACCTGTTGTCCACCGGGTTTCTGCCCCACAGCCCCTGGCTGAGCCCCGCTCCTGACGCCGGTCCCGGGACCCGACCCTTTTACACACCCGGAGCGGAACCGGAGCAGATTCTCAGCCAGTTTTCATCGCAAGGCCAGAAAAGAGGATAAAGTTTCTCCGTGAATTTATTCCCAGTGAAGGTGTGGAGATGGGACTTGGTGTCCGCGTCGTAAAATGAAACTGTCCCGGACTCGTAACTGAGATAAACTCGCACCCTGCCGGGGATGGGACGGGCGGGGAGAGGGGATGGAGGGGAGGTGAAGGCATCAAACCCGTCATCCATCCGCCAGATGCTCCAGACTCCAGTCTCCGGGGTCAGTTTGACCCATCCCTTCCTCTCCACAGACTCTGCGGCGACTCCCAGCCTCCAGCGCCGACTCCCCGCCACCTCCACCTCCCAGTAATGTCTCCCCGATGTGAATCCCTCCGATCCCAGCACACATCCATACACTGTAAACCTCTTCCCGGTGTCAGGGAGACTCCTCACGGTCCCGGTCCATCTCACCCTCTTCCGATCCTCAGACACCTCGAGCTGCGCATGCGCTGTTTCCACATCCAGGGTGACGTAGACTGGGGGGAGAAGCAGAGAATCAGAGAGTCAGTCCCCGGGGGTCGGGGGGAGACTCGGGCACAGGCGGGCGGACAACTGAAACCTTGCCCGGGGTTTCACCCCAACAACATCGGGTGGACAACAGACATGTGTCACGGAGTTTTTAATCTGGGGATGGAGAGGGGAATTTCGTGAGGTGGGGGAGGGTGGACGAGTGCGGAGAGTGAGGAGGATTGCGAGATTGCGATGGGGATGGACGAATGAAGCGGGCTATTCAGAGATGGAGGCATGTCGGAGAAGAAGATATTGAGGTGAGTGGCAATTTGAGGTTGTTAAAGAGGAGGTAGAGTTGTGGGGGTGGGGTGGAGTCGCCATGATCATAGTGAATGGGGGTAGACATGAGGGGCCAGATGACCTGCTCCTGTTTCTTTGAGTGGAGGGTGAGGGGGGGCGGGGTGGCTTGGACCATGGAAGGTAGCAGAGGTTGAATGATCGGGTGTTAGACAGAATGGGTGGAGATGATAATATCCGAGTTAATAGCAATATATTTTATAATTAGAATTGATTCAATCAAGATTAATTTGACTTATTTGGGTTCTGAGGAAACTAAAGCTTTGTAATTATGTGCTGTACAAGAGCTGGGTAATCAGGAAGTTAGAGGCCGGCATTCAAGCTGATTCCTGTTATGCCCAAGCAAAAAAAAACATTTCAATAGTGAGAGAGGATGTATTTCCTGAGAAGGTGGTAGCTTCCATAAACAGAAGCCTTCTGGTTTGTAGCTGACATCATGATTACATTGTTAAGACAGAATTGTAAATGTTGATGGTACACAAAAATGCTGGAGAAACTCAGCGGGTGCAGCAGCATCTATGGAGCGAAGGAAATAGGCAACGTTTTGGGCTGAAACCCTTCTTCAGACTGATAGGGGGTGGGGAGAAGAGAAGTAAATGTTGACTAAGTTCCTATTGTTTCGAAGTTTGTGATCAACAATTTGTGATTGATAGAACCACAAGATGACAATTATTGTATTAGTAACAAAATACTTTGAATGGGTATACTCTGTCATTTATTTGTGTTAGACGTCATTGTTGCTACTCTGTATAAACATGTGCCTACGTTTCCAAAATACTATACATTGATGCTGTATGTCTTTGTTCATTAGAGTGGTGGCTCAGGAGGGTTAAGTATCTGTTGCATACTTTACTTTGTATCCCTGGCACTCGCCGGCTAATGATCAGTAAAGCTTGTGTTGGTGTACCTAACCTGTTGTGAGTTGTCTGTTTTAAGAAATGAACCTTAACAGACTTGTGTTTGTCAGGTCACTGAAAGAGAGGGGATTCACAGGTGGATTTGATGGATTTGGACAACGAAGAGCACACTGATTTCATTTTTAACCAATACAGAACTTCACTGTGAGACTTGACAGTATAAGGCTGGTCCAGAAAGTAAAGGCAGGTGGGATCACAGGCGAGCTGGTAAAATGGATCCAAAATTGGCTTGGTGGTTGGGTTGAATGTAGCGGTAGAAGGATGATATTTCTGCTTGGAGGTCTGTGACTGGTTGAGTGCAGCAGAGATTGGTGCTGCAACCTTTGCTGTTTATGTTATATTTTCACGGCGTGGATGTGAATGTAGGAGGTGTGATTAGTAAGTCTGTGGAGGACGCAGAAATTGTGGATAGCAGGGAAGGTTGTCAAAGTCTGCAGCAGGATATCGGGTAGATTATCAAAATCGTATTCGCATGCAGGGAGATCAGATCAAGATAGTGCAGGTTTATCATGAGAGCAAGGAATTTTAAAGTGGATCTGAGTTGGAAGTTTTCTTTGCACTGAGAGTGGGTGATATATGGAACATGCTACAGAGGAGGTGGTGGAGTGAGATACAATCACTATATTTGTGGCAATTAAATACGTGAGGTGTAGAAGAATACCGATGTAATGTGAGCAAATCGATTAGTATATCAGGGGAAAAGGTGGACAAGCATGTGATGGACCAAAGGGCCTGATTCTGTAATGTACAACCATGGCTCTCGGCTTCAAGAGCACTGAATGACTGAGTCTCCACAGCCACCAGTCCAGGGAATTCCAAAGGTTCCCCAGTCTCTGCGTGCAGTAATGTCTCCTTATCTCTGTCCTACTTGGTGCAGCCCACATTCTGAGATGGTGCCCGTTCTCCAGACCCCTCAGACAGGGGAAACATCCTCCCTGCATCCAGCCCACTGAGCCCTGTAAGAACTTTGTGTTTCACTGAGATCTCCTCCGATACACCCGAACTCTCGAGTACACAGGGCTAGTCTACTCAAACTCATTGTCCCAGGAACAAGTATTGTTAATCTTTGCTGCATTTCCTCTGTGTCAAGTCTGTGTCAATTTATCGGTACATAGTAGCATAGGAACACAAGAAAACAGGAGCAGGATTAGGATCTGCTCCTCAGGCTTGCCCCTCCATTCAATGTGATCATGGCTGATCGAAGTTGGCACCAATTCCTCTTCTGTGCGAGTTCCCCATAATCTTAATTTTTCCATCTATCAAATATTTATTTTTAGCCAAGTTGCAGATATCCAATAACTCAGCTTTTCATCACCATCTTGGGCACAATATTCCAGATATCCACTGCCCTCTGAGAGAAGCAACTTCTACACACCACATGAGAGGCCGCTCTGGAAGGTTGGATCTCATGGAATCCGGGATGAACTAGCCGATGCAATACAACATTTACCTGAAGGTCGCAGACAGAGGATGTTGGTAGAGGGTTGTTTTTCAGACTGGAGACAGAGTCCACTGTTGTTCCTTATTTATATACATGATTGGGTGTGTATGTAGGTTGCACAGTTAGTCAGTTTGCAGATGAAACTAAAATTGGTGACATTGTGGAGAGTGAAGAAAGTTATCTGAGAGTAAATGAGATCCCTGTGAAATGGGCCAATGGGCCCAGGAACAGCAGGTGGGATTTATTCATGTGAAGGTGAGGTGATGCACTTTGCTGAGACAAAGCAGGGCAGGACATACACAGTAAACGGGGTACTTTATAGAACTGAGATGTCTCGGGCGGCAGGTACACAGTGCCATGGAAGATGCAACAGTGGCAGGGTGGTGAAGAATGTGTTTGTCTCTCATGCTTTATAGGTCAGGATATAAAATACAGCATTTGACACAATGAGGTTGTTAGCAAATGAGAGAGGTTACAAAAGGATTTATGATAATTTCATTGTCTGAAGGGCTGGGTTATAAGGAGACGTTGGACAGGCAAGGATATTTTTCTTTGGAGCCCATCAGGATACTTTTATAGATGTGTATAAGAGCTATATAAGGTGCACAGTTAAGGTGAATAGCCACAGTAGTTTACCCAGGGCATGAGAGCCTAAACCTCTGACTATGATCCTTCCCAGCTGATGAGTTTACTGGTAGATCAAATCTCCAATTTCCTTTCTGTCCACAATAGAATTAATCTTTGCATCTAGGTATTGGTTAAATCTGTATAGGAATGAACTGCTGGTTTCAACCGAAGATAGACTCAAAAAGCTGGCGTAACTCAGCGGGACAGGCGGCATCTCTTGAGAGAAGGAATGGGTGACGTTTCGGTTCAAGACCCTTCTTCAGACTGGTTATGGATAATGGCAACAAGAGATATAGGCGATGATGTAAAGAGATAAAGAACAATTAATGGAAGATATGCAAAAAAATAATGATGAGATGAAACAGGCCATTGTTAGCTATTTGTTAGGTGAAAATTAGAAACTAGTGTGTCTTGGGTGGGGAGGGAAAGAGAGAGAGGGAATGCCAGGGCTACCTGAAGTTAGAGAAATCAACAGATGAGATGCTGATCCTCCAATTTGCATTCATCCTCACTCTGACAATGGAGGAGACCTAGGACAGAAAGATCTGTGTGGGAATAGGAAGGAAAATTAAAGTTTTAGCCACCGGGAGATCAGGTAGGTTCAGGCAGACTGAGCGAAGGTGTTCAGTGAAACGATCGCCCAGTCTGCGTTTGTCTCATCGATGTATAAGAGTCCACATCTTGAACAATGGATACAGTAGATGAGGTTGGAGGAGGTGCAAGTGAACCTCTGCCTAACCTGAAAGGACTGTTGGGGTTCCTGGACAGTCAAGAGAGGAGGTGTTGGGACCGGTGTTGCATCTTCTGCGGTTGCAGGGGAACGTACTGGGGAGGGGGTGGTTTAGGTGGGATGGGGTGAGTTAACCAAGGAGTTGCAGAGGGAATGGTCTTTGCAGAAGGTAGAATGGGGAGGAAGGGAAAATGTGGCTAGTGGTGGGATCCCGTTGGAGGTGGCGGAAATTTTGGAGGATTATGTGCTGTGTGTGGCGGCTGATGGGGTGAAAGGTAAGGGCAAGGGGGACTCTGTCTAAGTTGCGACTAGGGGGAGGGAGGGCAAGGGCAAGGGCAGAGCTGCGGGGTATCGAGGAGACATGAGTGTGGGCCTCATCTATGATGGGAGAGGGGAACCCCCGTTCTCGAAAGAATGAGGACATCTCGATTTCCTGGTATGGAACGCCTCATCTTGGGTGCAGATGCGGCATAGACGGAGGAATTGGGAGTAGGGGATAGAGTCTATGCATGAAGCAGGGTAGGGAGAAGTGTAGTCGAGATAGTTGTGGGAGTCAGTGGGTTTGTAATAGACATCTATCGATAGTCTATTTCCCGTGATAGAGACTGTGAGATCAAGAAAGGGGAGGGAGGTGTCGGTGATGGTTCAAGTGAATTTGATTGCAGGAGGGAAATTAGTGGTGAAGTTGATGGTCCATGATTTCTGCATGGATGCAGGAGGTAGCACCAATGCAGTCATCAATGTAATGGAGATAGAGTTCGGGGATAGGGCCTTGGACTTGGAGGAAGTGGAAGGATTCGAAGGAGGTTATTAAGAGTGAGAACCAGCTCGCTAGGCGGAGAAGTGTTATTAGAGGGAAATTGGATGGTTTCTGCGGTCGAGGAAGAAAATGGTGGACTTTAAGGCCTTCCTGGTGGGGGATGGAGGTGTAGAGTGAATGAACGTCCATGGTAAAGATGAGGGAGTGGGGGCTCTGAAAACAGAAGTCATTAAGGGACGAAGGGCATGTGAGGTATCTTGGACATAGGTCGGTAGGGATAGGACCAGGGGGGATAGGATGGAGTCGAGGTACGTGGAAATCATTTCAGTAGGCAGGAGCAGGCAGAAACAATGGATGTGCCAGGGCAGTTGTATTTATGGATTTTGTGGGGAAGTTCAAACCGGGCTGTGCGTGGCTGGGAAATTGTAAAGTGTTGCATGTCAGGTGTACGGCATAAAGATGTCAAAAACAAGAATATGGAAAAGGTATAAGCTTTACCTCGCTTGAAGTCCTCAGATATATCTTTGAATATGGTGTTGAACGAAACAGAGCAATGAAACTTTTCAATCGTGAAGGCTTCATCTACCACTGACAGTGGTTTGGCTTCATCACGAACCCTGGAAATATTTAACAGCTGGTTATAAACTGAGCATTAGAAATGTTTTGCGCTGTTCCACAAAAACATGCAATGTTTCCATCAAGACAATGTCCTACCTTCGCTTGCGCCCAGCTTCCTCCTGAAAGAAATAAAACACAAATCTCAATTGATTGAGATGGACCATCCTCATCCCTACAGCGGGAATTTCACCAGATTTCAGTAACCCTCTGATAAATCCCATTTCCCAACTCTTATCGCCACTGTCATTCAGACAGAAAGCCGATATTGCCGCCGAGGTGTGGAACGATGGGGGAAAACACAAGGAATGTTCATGAGAATGACGGCATAACTGAGAGGATGGAACTTACAGAAAAGACTGGGCAGGTCGTGGGATTTCATCTAGAGAAGATGTCAGGAATGATGGGACAGAATTTAATATTATCGGTGGATTTAAATGGGTGTGAATGAAATAATATCTCAAATCGAAAGGGAGACCAATAAATAAAGCTGAAATGTAACGTGGTCTTCAATAAATACTGAAAGGAATGCAGTCATGAAAACATGGACTGCGAGACCACATCTGGAGTATTGTGTCCAGTTTGGTCTCCTAATTTGAGGAAGGACATCCTTGTGATTGAGGTAGTGCAGCGTAGGTTCATGAGATTGATCCCTGGGATGGCGGGACTGTCATATGATGAAAGATTGAAAAGACTAGGCTTGTATTCACTAGTGTTTAGAAGGATGAGGGGGATCTTATAGAAACATATAAAAATATAAAAGGACTGGACAGCTAGATGCAGGAAAAATGTTCCCAATATTGGGCGAGTCCAGAACCAGGGGCCACAGTCTTAGAATTAAGGGGAGGTCATTTAATACTGAGGTGAGAAAAAACTTTTACACCCAGAGAGTTGTGAATTTATGGAATTCCCTGCCACAGAGGGCAGTGGAGGCCAGTCACTGGATGGAGTTAAGAGAGAGTTAGATAGAGCTCTAGGGCTAGTGGAGTCAAGGGATATGGGGAGAAGGCATGCACGGGTTATTGATAGGGGACGATCAGCCATGATCACAATGAATGGCGGTGCTGGCTCGAAGGACCGAATGGCCTCCTCCTGCACCTATTTTCTATGTTTCTATCCCCAATCGGTACCCCGTTCCTGCCTTCTCCCCATATCCCCTGACTCTTCTATCTTTAAGAGCCCTATCTGGCTCTCTCTTGAAAGTATCCAGGGAATTGGCCTCCACTGCCTTCTGTGGCAGAGAATTCCACAGACTCACAACTCTCTGGGTGAAGAGGTTTTTCCACATCACACATGAAGAGGGAGGGGGAGGGGGAGGGGAGGGGAGATTAATGAACTGCCAGGGCCGGATTAAGGCCTCTAGGCCCTGAACAGAAAATATTACTGTGCCCCCATATAGTGGAAACGACAACCTCGTAGGCCAGAAGGAAATACTACGTACGGCAGAAAGCAAACGAGGAACTGATCAATGCAGGTAGACAAAAATGCTGGAGAAACTCAGCGGGTGAGGCAGCATCTATGGAGCGAAGGAGGAAAGGTTTCAGCCCGAAACGTTGCCTATTTCCTTCGCTCTATAGATGGTGCCTCACCCGCTGAGTTTCTCCAGCATTTTTGTCTACCTTTGATTTTTCAGCATCTGCAGTTCCTTCCTAAACAACTGATCAATGCAGACCTGGATGCTTTACGGGACCATTATCTCTCAATGGGAATGCTTCTCTATTCAGGAGAAGTGGGACACTGGTGAAACTGAAATAAAGCAGAGCATGGAGAAACATAATCCAAAAACGACAGCAGCAAACCAAATGCCCTACCCTGGTTCACCAGACATCACCACAGACTCAGACGTAAGAAACAGAGGGCATACAATAAAGCAAAGAAGACACAAGACAAAGAAGATTGGGGTTCCTTTGTAAATTGCCGGAAGGAATTAAGGAAAGCTCTGAATAAAGCCGAACAAGACTTTGTATCAAATAATCTTACCACAGCAATGAAAGAAAGCGTCAAATAATTTTGTTCTTATATGAAACGTTTGGTTAACGGCGAGAAGGGAGTTGCAGACGTGATGGTGAACAACACAGTTGTAAGTGACGGGAAAGGGAAGGCCGAAGCACTTAATGCTCAATTCACCAGTGTATTTACGAGGGAAAACAAGTCATACATTCCATCGATGGGAACCAGTAACATACAGGATATCCTGAACTAGTGATACATGAGGCAGGAGTACTAACACAACTACAGAACCTAATGCCAAACAAATCAGCAGGCCAGATCAATTGCCACCATGATTTCTAAAGATGTTCGCATCGAAAATAGCACCCATACTCACAGATTCATTCCAGTCCTCAATTGATTCTGGCTCGAAGGGCCGAATGGCCTCCTCCTGCACCTATTTTCTATGTTTCTACGTTTCTATGACCTCACTTGCATTGAAGGGACTGAAGTCAACAGCAGAGATAAATTTAAGTGCAAGCGGGATAAACACGTGAGCGCTCCTGGAATTCGGGGTATTGTTACCTGGTGTGGAGAGTAGATGGGAGCGATGATGAGTGGAGCAGAAAACTTGACTGGATAGGATGGGGCGAATGGCCTGTCTATGATGTAGAATGGGACAAAACAAACTGAGCAAATTCCCCCAAGGTGACCACCCACTGCTGATGGGAACTGGATATAGATGATCAATCTGATGTGTGCGCCACGTTCTAGATTTCAATGTTATTCCCCACAATAGAAACATAGAAAATAGGTGCAGGAGGAAGCCATTCGGCCCTTAGAGCCAGCCATTCATCGCCGAAAATTTATTTCAGTTCCTCTACCCCCTTAGATCCTCTGTCCTCCAGTACATCTGGGAGATTGTTTGTGTCTTCCTTAGCGAAGACAGATCCAAAGTACCTATTCAACTCTTCTGCCATTTCCTTGTTGCCTATAATAATTTCACCCATGTCTGCCTTCAAGGGACTCACATTTGACTTTGCTACTCTTTTTTCCCTTAACATATCTAAAGAAGCTTTTACTGTCCTTCTTTATATTCCTGGCCAGCTTCCCCTTGTACTCAGCTTTTCAGCCATATTGCCCGTTTTGTTTCCTTCTGTTGTCCTATGAAAGTTTCCCAATCCTCTGGCTTCCGGCTACTCTTTGCTGTGTTATACATCTTTTCTTTTAGTTTTATTCTATCCCTAACTTCTCTTGTCAGCCACGGTTGCCTCCTACTCCCCTTAGAATCTTTCTTCCTTTTTGGTCACAATGTGGTCATGGCTGATCTAGCCCAGGACTGAACTCTTCCTCTTTGCCCCATTCCCTTCAATTACAATCCCCAAATGTTCTAAATGTATCCTCCTCTGTTTAAATAGGTCTAACATGTTAAACCTCTCAGAGTCTCTTACATAGATACATACATAGAAAATAGGTGCAGGAGTAGGCCATTCGGCACTTCGAGCCTGCACCGCCATTCAATATGATCATGGCTGATCATCCAACTCAGTATCCCGTACCTGCCTTCTCTCCAATCCCCCTGATCCCTTTAGCCACAAGGGCCACATCTAACTCCCTCTTAAATATAGCCAATGAACTGGCCTCAACTACCTCTGTGGCAGAGTTCCAGAGATTCACCACTCTGTGTGAAAAAGTTTTTTCTCATCTCGGTCTTAAAGGATTTCCCCCTTATCCTTAAGCTGTGACCCCTTGTCCTGGACTTCCCTAACATCAGGAACAATCTTCCTGCATCTAGCCTGTCCAACCCCATAAGAATTTTGTACGTTTCTATAAGATCCCCTCTCAATCTCCTAAACTCTAGCGAGTATAAGCCAAGTCTATCCAGTCTTTCTTCATATGAAAGTCCTGACATCCCAGGAATCAGTCTGGTGAACCTTCTCTGCACTCCCTCTATGGCTATAATGTCCTTCCTCAGATTCGGAGACCAAAACTGTACGCAATACTCCAGGTGTGGTCTCACCAAGACCCTGTACAACTGCAGTAGAACCTCCCTGCTCCTATACTCAAATCCTTTTGCTATGAAAGCTAACAATACCATTCTCTTTCTTCACTGCCTGCTGCACCTGCATGCCTACTTTCAATGACTGGTGTACCCAGGTCTCGCTGCATCTCCCCTTTTCCTAATCGGCCACCATTTAGAATAATAGTCTGCTTTCCTGTTTTTGCCACCAAAGTGGATAACCTCACATTATCCACATTATACTGCATCTGCCAAACATTTTCCCACTCACCAGCCTATCCAAGTCACCTTGCAGTCTCCTAGCATCCTCCTCACAGCTAACACTGCCCCCCAGCTTATTGTCATCCGCAAACTTGGAGATGTTGCCTTCAATTCCCTCATCCAGTTCATTAATATATATTGTAAATAGCTGGGGTCCCAGCACTGAGCCTTGCGGTACCCCACTAGTCACTGCCTGCCATTGTGAAAAGGTCCCGTTTACTCCTACTCTTTGCCAGCCAGTTCTTTATCCACATCAATACTGAACCCCAATACCATGTGCTTTAAGTTCGTATACTAATCTCTTATGTGGGACCTTGTCGAAAGCCTTCTGAAAGTCCAGATACAACACATCCACTGGTTCTCCCCTACCCACTCTACTAGTTACATCCTCAAAAATTATATAAGATTCGTCAGACATGATTTACCTTTCGTAAATCCATGCTGACTTTGTCCAATGATTTCACCACTTTCCAAATGTGCTGCTATCCCATCTTTAATAACTGACTCTAGCAGTTTCCCCACTACCGATGTTAGACTAACTGGTCTACTTGGTTGGAGACTCCAGATATTCACTGCCCTCTGTCCATTCGTAGTCCTTGGGATCAGATATAGGATCACCCGTCATTGTTCTAAACGCTACAGAACACAAACACCTCCCTACATTCCGGCCAGGCAGTCTTGAGATCCCATAGATTATGCGGGAGACCAATTAGTTTGGGAACAACAACAGCTGAAACAGATTAAACATTTAACTAGTTCTGAATTACTGATAAATGCAGCATTTATTTCTGAAATGTCACCCACCATTTGTGACTGCACTTTCACTTCACCATACTGTAGTGTAACCCCTCACCTTCAGAAACACCACACTGTCTTTTTGATCCATCTGTTGCTGCAACTTTAAAAGTTCCTCCTGAATAGATTTTAAATTCTCTTGAATCTCTCCAAGATTTTTCTCCATTGTATTTAGAATCTTCTTCTCTTCCCCTCGGATATCTGCCAGTGCGCGCTGCTCTTTCTCAATGAGAATCTTGTGCTGTTCAGCAAATTGGGATGTGATCTTGGACTGAAGGTGGTGTGACTGTTCCTGTGAAATGAAAGGTGAAGATCAATATATAATGTCATTGATTGTTTCATCATGACTTTGACCGTGACATTTGTCCTGTGCATTTTTTATTTGCTTTGGCAAATCAATTATTTGTCTAAATGCTTCTGAAATATCGTGACGGTAATCTTAGAACCCATCAATCCGCTACCCCAATACAATTCCCTGCTGCCAATTCCTTTTCATGTGCCCATTAATTCCCATTGATCCACCCACCACCCACATTCCCAGGGATAATTTACAGTCACCGATTGACCATGAACCAGCGTGTATTGGGGACGTGGAAGGAAACCGACACGGTCACAGGGAGAAGGCGTGAACCACACGGGCAGCACCCGAGGTCAGGATCGAAACCGCTCACCAGAACTAGGCGACAGCTGCACTACTTGTGTCACTGCGCTGCCCTATTATTACACGCATCACAGGGATCAAATCTACACAAGATCAGGAAATCAAAACTGGAAAGCCTCACCAGAACTCCAGAAATCTTCTGCTTCTGTTGCTGCTCCATTTGCTGGATCTCTGATTCCTTTTTTGTGAGAGATTGGACGGAAGATTTTATTTGATCCTGGGATTGTATTTGGGAATCATAGAATAAAAGTGTTAGACGATAAAGACGGAATTAAACAAGGATGGGATCAGAATCGGTTTGCTTTTACCTTGTAGGTTTCGACAGCTTCTTTAACCGGCATGAAGCTGTGAGACTTGTGTTCCCGCCCAGCTGCACAAATCACACAGATCAGCTTCTTGTCCGTTTCACAAAACAGCTTCAGTTCTTCCTGATGTTCCTCGCACTGAAGTTTACTTTCCTTCTCTGTCTGATTCAGGCTCAGTGTTCGAGCTTTCTCAGACAGTCTCGCCAAGGCCCGACTAACCCTGAGGGTGCGGTCTGTAAACTCCTCTCTACATTCCGGGCAGGAGTTTCTCCCCTCCCTGTCCCAACTCTGTGTGATACAGGAGCGGCAGAAGTAGTGGCCACACTCCAGTGTCACCGGATCGGTGAAGAAATCCAGGCAGATGGAACAAATTATCTCCTCGGTTTAACTCTCGAACCTGTCTTTCGCAGCCATTTTAACCTCCACTTCCTGGTTCAAAGTGTTTTCCACTGCGCGCGCTGCCGTCTCGGGGGAATGAATGTTATTTGGCTGCAAGTGTTCAGTGTCCTGGCCACTGCCAACTAATCACATGAGGGAGGGGTCAGTTAGACATTAAACCGACCTGAATATAGACGAAAGCGCAAAATTTGGGTGGATGCAGTCTCTTGCCCAGAGTGTGGGAATCGAGGACCAGACATAGTTTCAAAGTGAAGGGAAAAAGGTTGCTAAGAATCCGAGGGTAACTTTTTCACACAAAGGGTGATGGGTGTATGGAACAGACTGCCAGAGGAGGTATGTGTAAGAAGGAACTGCAGATGCCGGTTTAAACCGAAGATAGGCACAAACAGCTGGAGTAACTCAGCGGGACAGCCAGCATCTCTGGAGAGAAGGAAAGGATGACGTTTGCGGTCGAGACCCTTCTTCAGATAGACGCCAGAGCAGGTAGTTGAGGCTGGGCCTATCCCATCGTTTAAAAAAACAGTTAAATGGATAGGACAGGTTTGGAGGGATATGGACCAAGCGCAGGCAGGTGGGAATGGTGCAGCTGGGACATGTTGGCCGGTGTGGGCAAGTTGGGCCGACGGGCCTGTTTCCACACTGTATCACTCTATGACTCTAGACTGACACAACGTGCTGGAGTAACTCAACGGGTCATAGAAACATAGAAAATACGCGCAGGAGTAGGCCATTCGGCCCTCTAGACAGCACCGCCATTCAATATGGTCATGGCTGATCATCTAAAATCAGTACACCGTTCCTGCTTTTTCTCCCATATCCTTGATTCCGTTAGCGCTAAGAGCTATATCTTGAAAACATCCAGTGAATTTGCCTCCACTGTCCCTGTAGAGAGAATTCCACAGTTTCACAACTGTCTGGGTGAAGAAGTTTTTCCACATCTCCGTTATAAATGGCC
>JAXLNO010002124.1:0-21193 GCA_038087875.1 Malacoraja senta | reverse complement strand
ATTCTCCATCACCGCAACCACCGGGTGGCGCCAGCAATAGCTGCCTCGCCAACAGTCTGTCTGTCCTTTCTTCCGTTTTGATATTATAAGTACGTGTTAATGAGTATGTTTTAGTGTTCCTTGGTATCTTTTATGTGGGTGATGGGGGAGGGGCTGGGGAAACTTTTTTCAATCTTTTACTTCGACGGAGATGAGATTTTTTTCTGTATCGTATCTCCGTCCCCACTGCGGCCTAACATCGTGGAGTGACGCGGCATTTCCTGGATATTGACCCAGCGCTTCAACCGCGGGCGTGCGGCGCGGACTTACCATCGTGGAGCTTGTGATCCGTTTGCCGGGGATCGACTGTGGAGAGCTCCAACCGCGGGCCTGTGGACTTTAACATTGTGGAGACCGCGTTCCCTGGTTAGAGGCCGATTCGGGAGCTCCAAGCCGCGGAGAGTTTCAACCGTCCTGACGAGGGAGTTTCGATCACCCTGAGGCGAGGGCTTCAGATCGTCAGCTGCGGGAGCTTTGATCTCCCCGACTGCGGATGGTTCGTCAGCCCCGACCGCGGGGGAATAATGAGAGAGAAGATTGGACTTTATTACCTTCCATCACAGTGAGGAATGTGGGGGAGCCACTGCGGTGGATGCTTATGTTAACTTTTACTTTATGTGGCTGTGTGTCTTGTTGCTTTTCACTTAGTATGGTTGTATGGTAACTCAAATTTCACTGAACCTTAATTGGTAAATGTGACAATAAACTGACCTTGAAACCTTGACATACTTGAACCATCATTTCCCCCAACACTTGGCACAGTGGCGCAGTGGTAGAGCTGCTGCCTCATAGCACCAGAGACCCAGGTTCAACCCTATCCTTGGATGCTGTCTGTTTGGTATTTGCACATTCTCCCTGTGACCGCGTGGGTTTCCTCCAGGTGTTTAGTTTAATTTAGTTTAGAGATACAGCGCAGAAACAGGCCCTTCGGCCCACCGAGTCCGCACTGACGAGTGATCCCCACACACTAACAATATCCTACACACACTAGGGACTATTTACAATTTTTACCGGGCCAATTAGCCTACAAACCTGTACGTCCTTGCAGTGTGGGAGGAAACAAAGCTGCCGGAGAAAAACCATGTGGTCACGTGGAGAACGTACAAACTCCGTACAGACAGCACCTGTAGTCAGGATCGAACCTGGGTCTATAGCGCTGTGAGGCAGAACTCTACGGCTGAGCCATTGTGCCACTGTAGGCATGTGTGCCTTTGAAGCAGTTTCCGAGGATTCGGAGGGCAGGGTTTGCACAAGTCCGTTCACCAAACTTGTTCCATTTCATTCTTTCTCCATCCCCTCGTGATTACAATTGGAAAGCGAGCAGGAGTGGTTGAAGTAGCTCTGAAATTACACTGTTTCAGTGCAATTTTGTGGGAAGCATTGTCTTTTTTTTTTAAACTATGCTAGCATTTACTTACTTCGCCAAAACTTTGGAGTCCATGTTTTGATTTCTGGAAGGGGTTTAGATTTTAACCTGCCACCAATAAATTATATAAAGGCCGTGGCAGTAAAGATGGTTTTCATAGGAGAATTCAGGACAACTTTCTGGCAATGACTAAGGACAAATGCTCGACTTGGTCTGGGACTGTTGGCCATCTGTATCGAAGCCACCTGCACCTCACTCTCAACATGAAGAGATCGCTGTCAACCATTGGCACGGTTCTCACTGCCCACAACAATCATTCTCATGATTTATTGTTGACAATACCAGGTAACGGTGCCTTTTCACACATGGATTTGAACAGGTGATTGATGAACTGGTCAACACGGCCAATCCATACGACTGTTTAATGATGGGGTAGGATAAGTGTAAAACAGGATGTGAGTGTGTAGCATTTGTTTGAGTGAATTCATCGTCTGTAGTTTTCTTTATTTGGTAGATACAGATAGCATTGGTAGACACTGGAGAGAAGGAATGGGTGATGTTTTGGGTCAAGACCCTTCTTCAGACCAGACGACTCGACCCAAAACGTCCATTCCTTCTCTCCAGAGATGCTGCCTGTCCCGCTGAGTCACTCCAATATTTTGTGTCTACCTTCGATTTTAACCAGCATCTGCAGTTCTTTCTTACACAGGTATTGAGGGGGGTGATTCTGGGACGCCAGAACTAACTGTTGAACATTCCCGAGGTGTCGTGGGCTGAACTCAACGAAACACCAGTGAAGGAGGTGCCTACTTTATAACCCCAATGATATGCTGGCATCTACACGATTAAGTTTTATGTGCTTGTTAACCTGTAGATAGTTTATTATTGCATATGGAGTTAGTTATTGTCTTTAGCATAAGTGTATATAGCCAGTTTAGATACTACTTTGGCTTTGGGCTTGGTTGAGCACTTATCCTGGTGTTATAGCACAAAGTGCTTTGTGTTTTAATAGTAAAAAGTAATTATTTTGATTTATTGTTGGCAATACCAGGTAACATGCTTTTTCACACATGGGTGTGAACAGGCGATTGAAGAACTGGTCAATACAACCAATCCATAGGACCATCACATTGAAGAGTCAAAAGTATCTCTGCAGTCCCAACACCCAAAAGCATGCCCCTAATCAGAAGATCACAGCTCACTGCCTGTTGTCCAGCCTGGAGCTTAATCCTGTTGATGTGACCATTTGTATCTTCATGTAATGCTGTGGAAAAGTTCTGTTTCTCTAAGTTCAATTGTAAACTAACTCTGCACAAAGAGAAACACAAAAATAATTTAGTTTAGTTTAGATTAGTTTAGTTTATTGTCTCGTGTACTGAGGTAGAGTGAAAAGCTTTCTTGCGTGCTAACCTGTCAGCGTACATGATCAAATCGAGCCACCACAGTGTACAGATACATGTTAAAGGGACGAACGTGAATAACGTATATGTATAAAGTCCAGTAAAGTCCAATTAAAAATAGTCCAAGTATCTCCAATCTTGTAGATAGCAGCTCAGGACTACTCTCTTGCTCTCTGCTCTATCATGTCATCTGGGCACGTCACAGATGAGTCGAACTGGTGCGGCAGGCTTTATTTGAGAATCGGATGGTCAACAAACAATATCAGTCTCAGCTCTCTATTTGGAACATGACTGGAGAAGTCAGTCCCCATTACAGAGTTGGTCATTTCTTGGCAGTGTGTTTCCATTGTGTAGCATTACACTGGCCCATGAAGGGCAGCATGGTGGCACAGCAGTGGAGTTGCTCCCTTGCAGCGCCAGAGATTTGGGTTCGATCCTGACTATGGATGTTGTCTGTATGGAGTTTGTACATTCTTCCTGTGACCACGTGGGTTTTCTCCGAGTGCTCTGGATTCCTCCCACACTCCAAATACGTACAAAACTTGTAAACTGTCCCTAGTGTGTAGGATAGTGCTAGTGTACCGGGTGATCGCTGGTTGTCATGGAATCGGAGGACTCTATGTTTCCACGTCATGTCTCTGTAGTAAAGTAATAAAATAAAGGTATTCAATACTAATGATCTATGCTTTGATAAACTCCTAAAGGGGCTGTCCCCCTGCGGTGACCTAATCCACGACTTAAGAAGAGTGCCTTCGACCTTCAAGCTCGAGGGCAATCGCCTGGAAAACCGCGTGCTGGATCGACCGACCGCACACACACAAACACATTGCAAAGGCGGGGGCCAGGGAAAGCGGGGGAGCACTGTCTGAAATTCACACCCGCGATGAAGAGGAAGATAAATGGCTGCCACAGTGTACGGTAAGTCCTTTAGGGAGCGCGGTGGGGGTGGGGGGAGAGAAGGGAAGAGATGGGGAGAGAGGGTGAGAGAGGGGGAGAGAGGGGGAGAGAAGGGGAGAGAGGGGGAGAGAAGGGGGGGAGAAGGGGGGGGAGAAGGGGGGGAGGAGTGGAGACACTATTAAGAAGTATAATAAAGTTTAGCGGGCATTTTACCTACCGGTCGGTTTTCCCTGTTCCTGAAAACTCCAATGTGCCAATCAAAATGCCCGGTCAGCGAAGGCGATTGCCTACGGCTGCCCTCGACTGCCTGTAACTAGATAGCGACCCCACTCCACTGCACTACGAGTCAAAAAGAACCATGCCGACCAAATTTTACTCGCGGAAAATCTTTCAACATGCTGAAAAAAATTTCCGCGACCTAGCTGAGGCCACGAGTATGCGGGAACTTCCCTCGAGCATGAAGGAGAGTTCCTGTGACCTCATAGGACCTCCTAGGACCTCCTAGGACCTCGTGTCGACCATGCTGCGAGTTTGAGTCGAGGGCAAACTCGTCTAAACTCACAGATTAGGTCGCCCAAGTGGGACAGCCCCTTAACTCTTCGCTAATCAACTCACAACCATTCCATCCACAACCAATTCCCAACTTCTACAAATTCTTCCCCCTCCCCCTGACGTCTGTCAAGTTCCCCCAGGGATGAAGGGTCTGATCTCCATTTCCTACCCTTTCCAATCCCAATCACTGCCCACCCCACCGCCATTGTCCACATCTGATTTTGATCCTTCTTTATCTCTGGCTTTATTCAACGTTTCAGGTCTTGATCCTTGTTTGGACAATTGATTCACATAAACCCACTCTGATAAATCCACTTATTTGACCATATTATTTAATTTGTCCAAGAGTATTAACACCTTCCTTCCTTTCTTCCCCTCCCTTATAGAGGGCTGGATAGAGTGAATGTGGAGAGGATGTTTCCACTAGTGGGAGAGTCAAGGACCAGAGACCATAGCCACATAATAAAAGGACATACCTTTAGAAAGGAGGTGAGAAAGAATTTCTTTAGTCAGAGGGTGGTGGATCTGTGGAATTCATTGCCACAGATGGCTGTGGTGGCCGTCAATTGATATTTTTAAGGTGGAAATTGACAGATTCTTGATTAGCCGGGGTTTATGGGGAGAAGGCAGGAGAATGGGGTTGAGAGAGAAAGATAGATCAGCCATGATTGAAAGGCATAGACTTGATGGGCCGAATGGTCTTATTCTGCTCATAGATCTTACGGACTTATCTGCATCCCAAAAAGGGTGTTTGTTTTATTTCCCCTAAAAGAGAAGTGACCTGTTCTTATCAGGGGCACAACTTTGCTTTTAGAGGTCCACTGAGCAAAACAACATCCTATCTTTGGTCTATCTTTCTTCAGACCATTTTTGATCGGATTTTACTGGCTTTATCTTGCACTAAACATTATTCATGTTATTCCCTTTATCATGTATCTGTACACTGTGGATGCCTCGATTGTAATCATGTATTGTCTTTCCACTGTTTGGTTAGCACGCAACAAAAGCTTTTCACTGTACCTCGGTACACATAAACTCAAACTCAACTCAACTCTTGAAGATTTTATGTGCAAGAGACATCTCACTATCACAGCTTCTTCCTTCATATCATTTCCTCGCTGTACACAATATCCTAAAAGCCCTGTCCCACGGTGCGAGTTCATTCAAGTGCTCTCCCGAGTTTTTAAAAAATCAAACTCGTGGTAAGCACGGAGAATGAACGTAGCGGGTACGTCGGAGCTCGGGGACGTCTCTTAGCGGCTCGTACCGCTAACGACAGGTACTCAGGAAGACTCGCTAACGACAGGTAAGCAGGGGAAGACTCGTGAAGATTTTTCAACACGTTGAAAAATGTCCACGAGAGCCCCGAGTACCGACGAGTGGCCATTACCGTAAATCTCCGAGTTCGAATCAGGGCAAACTCGGGAGAACTCTTGGAATGAACTCGCACCGTGGTACAGGGCTATAACCATGGTGAATTTATCGTGGAGTTGCTATTGTCATGCAATAAAAAGCTTCAATCGTTCTTACTTCTTCAAGCAATTTTAGTTTAGCTTAGCGTGGAAACAGGCCCATCGGCTCACCGACATGCGATCTCCGCACACTAGCACAATCCTACACACACTTGGGACAATATACATTTATATCAAGCCAATCCACCCACAAACCTGTACATCTTTGTAGTGTGGGAACCAAAAGATCTCGTAAAAAAACACACAAAGGTCATGGGGAGAATGTACAAACTCCATACAGACAAGCACCCATAGTTAGGATCTAACCCGGATCCCTGGTGCTATAAGTCAGCAACTCTACCGCTGCGCCACCATGCCGCCCAATTCTTAACCTAACATTCAGATACTTTAATAATGTTGCATTCAAAATTCATCAGAAAGCATCTGCAAAAAGGAATGGTTGTGGCAAATTATTGCAATTAAGACTTCCAGTATTCTCACCCCTTTGTATAATAATTCAGTTTGGAATAAAATATCAAAAAAAGAGTTAGATGATCAGAGCGCACTGTAACTAAAAGTAAAATCGCTTTAAAATTAGCCATTTTAACAAACTGCTCTTTCAAAACTAAAACAGCTATTTAGCAGTAATGAGAGTACACTGCTTTAGATTCAATGTAACAGCTTGATACTAAATTCTCTTTTCTCACATTAGCTTCACCGAGATTTATTACAGAATTTTGGTTTATGGAGCATAGCACCCATTTGCCTTTTGGTTTATGCCTCTATTCATCTCAACTTCTTTATAAAAGAGGAGGCTGTAAAACAGTCAGCTGTCTCTCTGTAAATCTCTCCTAACTAGTAGTTTAGACGATGCTTTGCACAAAATGTTGTTTCTGGTTGTGAGAGCTTAAGTCAGAAGTAAATGTTTGCTGGATATATTCTACTTGATTGATTGATTGATTGATTGATACTTTATTATCGCATGTGACATCACATGGGATCCAAGGAGAGAAAACTGAATGGATAGAAAATTGTCTTCATGGAAAGAAGCAGAGGGTGATGATGCTTCTCGGACTGGAGGTCTGTGACTAGTGGTGCGCCTCAGGGTTCGGTGCTGGGCCCATTACTTTTGTCATCGACATCAATGATTTGGATGAGAACATACAGGGCAAGATGAGCAAGTTTGCTGATGGGACAAAAGTGGGTGGTTTAGCAGATAGTGAAGATGGTTGTGAAAAATTGGAGCAGGATCTTGATCGATTGGCCAGGTGGGCTGAGGAATGGTTGATGGAATTTAATGCTGAGAAATGTGAGGTGTTGCATTTTGGGATGTCTAACATGGGCTGGAGTGTTGTAGAGCAGAGGGGTCTAGGAGTACAGGTGCGTGGTTCCTTGAAGGTGGAATCACGGGTAGTCAAAAAGGCTTTTGGCACATTGGCCTTCACCAGCCAGAATATTAAGTATAGAAGTTGGAAGATCACGCTGCAGTTGTATAAGACGTTGGTGAGGCCGCATTTAGAGTTTGCGTTCAGTTCTGGGCACCATATTATAGGAAAGATGTTGTCAAGCTGGAAAGTGTACAGAGAAAATTTACGAGGATGTTGTCAGGACTGAGGTTCTGAGCTATAAGGAGAGATTGAGTAGGCTGGAATTCTATTCCCTAGAGCACAGGTGGATGAGGGATGATCTTATAGGCGTGTACAAGATCATGAGAGGAATAGATCGGGTAAATGCATAGAGTCTCTTGCCCAGAGTAGGTGATCGAGGACCAGATGACATGGGTTTAAGGTGAAGGGGAAATGATTTAATAATATTCTGAGCGATAACCTTTTCACACAAAGGGTGGTGGGTGTATTGAACAGAGGAGGTAGTTGAGGCAGGGCCTATCCCGACACTTAAGAAATGTTGGACAGATACTTGGATAGGACATGTTTGGAGGGATATGGACCAAGCGCAGGCAGGTGGGACTAGTGTAGCTGGGACTTGTTGGCCGGTGTGGACAAGTTGGGCTGAAGGGCCTGTTTCCCTGCTGTATCACTCCATATCTCTATGACTCTATGGCATGTCACAGTGAAATTCTTGCACACCATACCCAAAGTATGCAAAGGGTTGACACATATAAGGTGCTGGCTAAGTAACCAAGTCTTCAATGTAGTCCCCAATGGTCCCTCTTTGTTTCATTGTCAGAGTGTGGATGCAGCTTCAACGATGAATGTTACCTCTCTTGTTTTGACATAGCTGCTGAGATAGAGAGTGTGGGATAGAAAGAGAGGAGAGAGAGAAGATGTAAAGGGTAGATGTAAAGAGTAAGAGGAATCACATAATAATGAAATAACAATTGGCTGGACAATGCTGGAGAATGCTGGAGAATGCTGGAGAATGCTGGAGAATGCTGGAGAATGCTGGAGAATGCTGGAGAATGCTGGAGAAATGCTGGAGAAACTCAGCGGGTCAGGCAGCGTCTCTGGAGAAAAAGGAAGGGTCACAATTTGGATCAGAGCCCTTCTTCAGACTGAAGGTGGAGGTGGGGGAACACAAGGTAGGAAAATGGGAGTTGGGGACCGAGTTAGCCAAGAACTAGAGAGAGAGAAAGGGAACTGGAGGTACAGAGAGGGAAAATAAGAGAGATAGAGGAAATGTGAGCAGAAGAGAGAACAAAACAGGGATCGAGATGCAGAGAAGAACGAAAGAGTGAAAGACAGAGAGAAAGAATAGAGTTGTCCAATATGATACAAGAACAGTCTATTATGGTAGAAGGATTTTCCTAACAGGGATGGAAGAAAAATGCTCAGCCCCTCCAGGCTGTTCTATCTTTCAATTACATTATAGTTAGTTTAGCTGCTCACCTATTTCCTTAATCTAAAGTAAATTGTGGGATCATTGTTTTGAAAAACGGGTTCACTGAAGTCTTTGGCCAGACTCCTCACCATGGACTCCATCCACACTTCACGCTGCCTCGGGAAAGCAGCCAATACAATCAAGGACCTTTTCACACGGTTCACCCCTCTTCTCTCCCCTCCTCTCGAGCAGAACAAACAGTAGCTTGAAAGCACGTACCACCAGATGCAAGGGCAGCATCTCTGCTGATATCAGATTACTGAATGGTCCTCCCAGAAGCTAGAGGGTAGACCGAATCCTTAACCTACCTCACTGCGGACGCTGTGCTTTTTCTCTGTAACGGTAATGCTATAATGGTATAACACCATATCCTGTACTCTAACATGTTTCTACCTGCACTACCTGCTGTATCGTTCGGTTGTTCTGATGTATAGTGTCATTTCATTGAACAAAGAACAACCTCGTAAAATCTATAACAAAATATATAACCAAAGCTATTCACTGGACACTGCAATAATACACCAAAAGCAATAACCAATACCATTACCATCTCACTGGCAGCTCATTCCAGGCACTCACCAACCTCTGTGTACAAAACATGCCGCACTTAGCTCCTTTAAACTTTGGCCCTCTCAACTTAAAGTTATGCCCTCTAGTATTTGATTTTTCCATCCTGGGAAGAAGGTTCTGACTATTTACCCTATCCAAGCCTCTCATTATTTTATATACTTCTAACCGGTCTTCAGTGTTCCAGAGAAAACAATCCAAGTCTGTCCAAGCTCTCCTGATAGCTAATACCCCCTAATCCAGGCATCATTCTGGTAAACCTCCTCGGCACCCTAGTCAAAGCCTCCCTAACCGTCCTGGAATGGGGCAACTAGAACTGCACACAATACTCCAAACACACCCCAACCAATGTGATTCTTACACTCAATGTCCCGACCAATGAAGTCAATAGACAATAGGTGCAGGAGTAGGCCAATAGGCCCTTCGAGCCAACACCATACCATATGCAAGCATACCATATGCCTTCTTTACCACTCTATCTACTAGTGTCGCCACTTTCAAGGAGTTATGGACCTGGACCCCAAGATCTTACAAGGTAATAAAAAAAATTGCTAATCATCTATCCTGACCTCTGATTAAAGCTTCCAAATGGATAACTTTTCACCTTCTTTGATGGTGCTTGTTGTAATGTAATTTCTCTATCACGTTAAATGGAACATTGATTATTCTATGGAGCGCAAATAAAATTGCTAACATTGCAATATTATCTGGATACATTTCTGTCACCAAGAATGTAATGGCTTCATTCCAAGCTTATTTGTCCTTGCCCTCTATTTCAATTAATGTAACTTCAATTAATGTAACTTCAATTAATGTAACTTCAATTAATGTAACTTCAATTAATACTGACAAGATAAAAAGATTATTTTAAATTCCATTGACTTGAAAGGCTTCCTTACCTTGCCTTGTCTTGCCGTTGTTTCAGATAGAAATGTTTTGTGAATAGCCTGCCATATTTATTGTCTAACGCCATGATTGAGGAAACATGTAATGAAAACCTGAGGGGCCACGTTTTCACTCAGAGGGTGGTGGGTATCTGGAACGAGCTGCCGGTGGAGGTAGTTGAGGCAGGCGCTATAACAACATTTAAAAAACACTTGGGCAGGTATATGGATAGGGAAGGTTTAGAGGAATACGGGCAAAATGCAGGCAAATGGGACTAGCTTAGATGGGGCATCATGGTCAGCATGGATGAGTTGGGCTGAATGGCCTGTTTCAGTCTTAAATGACTCAGACTCTATGACCAACAATAAATGAGCTTTATCATTTATCCTATTTTCTTTTCTTCATTTGAACCCTTTCCTCTGATCCCCCACTTCAAATTCAATTTCACACATCAGTTCCACAGAGACATGCTGCAATTCACTCAGTTATCACTCCACATCCTCAATCACATTCCCACTTTTAAAGGCTGCGATCTTTCACCAACTTTCTCGTCAGTGTAAATACCTGTGTGTGTTCTCAGTGGCTTCCTGGCCTCAAGCAAAATCCTTTGTAGATTTTACAGACCTATGCACATGAAATATGAGGAGCTCATACATTGAAAGCCAGCTTATTCGCGAGCTCTTCACAGACTGCCTCTCTGGCATACTCTACAAAACGTGGTGGTCATGCAAAATGGTCAGTCACAAGGCACAATTTTAAAGAGGTGACAATCTCAAAGTAACACAGATCGAAGAGTTGTGCATGTTAGCCACCCTTCTCTCCTCTCCTTCTCCCACCGCCTCACTCTCCCCTCCCACTCCACTTCCTCTCCCTGCTCCCTCGCTCCTTCCCCCTCTCTCGTCGGTCTTTCAACTGCCCGGCAACAAAGGGGTCGGAGCCAAAGATAAACACAAAGTCCTGGAGTAACTCAGCGGGTCAGGCAGCAACTCTGGAGAACGTAGATAGGTGACGTGGGGACCTTCTTCAGCCTGATTGTAGTAAGGAGAGTGGGGAGAAAACTGGAAGTGAAAGCAACAGTATCAGGGCAGGCAGCAGATGATCTCAAGCATGGAGGTTTCCTGAAAGGCCAATCGTTGGATAGGGAAGGTGTGAGCCCAATAGGGGTACATAGTTGTACACTGTGGAACTGGTCGATGGATTTTTAGTGGAGGGGTAGGGGAGGGAGGTGTTTGTAGAAGTCACGTAAAATTGGAGAATTCAACATTCATAGTAAGGCCCTCAAGAGGAATGTGAGGTGCTGTTCCTCCAGTTTGCATGTGGCCTCACTCTGACAATGGAGGAGGCCCAGGACAGAAAGGTCAGTGTGGGAATGGGAAGGGGAGTTAAAGTGATCAGCAAGTGGCAGATCCAATAGGCCTTGGCAGACTGAATTGGGGTTGGAGACAAGATGTGCAACGTGCTCTCCTGGAAACTCAGCACGGGTAGCCTCCGCCTTCTTTACCACAGCACAGCAATTCATGCACTGTCAAAGCAATGGGAGGCAAGGCGCGGGGTGGTGAAGGGTGGCAGCAGTGTGATGGTATCATTGGTGGTCAAGGATAGTGGGAGAACACCATTTAAAACACCTTTACACAGGTACATCGACAGGGGAGGTTTAGAGGGATAAGGGTCAAACCTGGGCAGGCGGAACTAGCAAAGATGGGACATCTTGGTCCACATGGGCGAGTTGGGCTGAAGGGCCTGTTTCCCTGCTGTCTCCCTCTACGACTCTATGAGGCCATCATGGGGACCAGGGCTGCACATTGCCATATTTCCCAGGAGAAGTCCAAACTTTAAAATCCCATAAGAAATGCGGGAATGCCGAAGGATCTGAGCAAAACACAAAGTGTTGGAATATCTCAGCGGGTCAGGCAGCATCTCTGGACGGAGTAATGATTACAGCGACTACAGTTCCTTGTGTCAATCTGTCTATTCCCTCCACAGATGCTGCCTGGCCCATTGAGTTACTCCAGTATTTTGTGTTTTGCTCACAAATTCAGCATCTGCAGTTCCTCGCGTCCCGACCTGTAGGAATTGTGTGGTATCTCCTGGATTTAAAGTGTGTGTAGCACGGTGGCGTGGCAGTAACAGCTACTGCCTTACAGCACCAGAGACCCGGGTTCGATCCTGACTGTTAGTACGGAGTTTGTACGTTCTCTGCGTGGGTTTTCTTCGAGATCTTCAGTTTCATCCCACACTCCAAAGTCGTACAGGTTTGTAGGCTAATTGGCTTGCTGTAAATGTAAAGTTGTCGCTAGTGTGTGTAGGGTAGTGTTAATGTGCGGGGATCGCTGGTCAGTGCGGACTCGTTGGGCCGAAGGGCCTGTTTCCACGCTGTATTTCTAAAACTAAAACTAAACTAGTTTATCATGCAATGCAAAGAACAGCAGTATTTGTGGGCAGCATTAAAATCACAGCTTCAGGTTTATATAGGCACATTAATAGCACTTGTACCTGTTCTGTTTGTTCCCACTTATGAGGTGTAGCTTGCCAACCTCCCTGGTTGGGCCTTCAGTCAAGAGAGGGCTCTAAGAGAACCAAAGGCAAAATGAGGAAAAGCCAATGTTTTATCTGTGCTTTCTAAATGAAAGCTGCTGTTCTGATGTATCCAGCTACTGTGAACTGAACCTAAATGCCAGGAGCGACTAAATGCAAAGATTCGCAGCTGAGCCGTTTTATTTAGCTCACTTCTGGAACAGATTAAAATCTATTTCGTGGATGTGTCTAACTGACATTCGAGTTTGTTCAATCTATAAATTCACAGGAAAGAGAGGGGAGCAGCTTCAGTGAGATGGCTGATTTATACATAGTTTTCTGCCTACTTTTCATCCCCTCTTATGGAAAGAATGGCTTTGCATTATCCATTCTCAAGAGATCCAAAGCCATTTCACATCCAATGAAGTACGTTCTGAAGTGTAATCACTGAATCTATGAAGCCAGCTCATTCCAAGCTTTCATTAGCAGTGCATTGGGGACTTGCATGATACCGTTAGATATGGTCGGTTGCAAGATGCCAGCATAATCGCCCACAGAGTTAGCAAGAAGCTAATGTAGAGATACATAATGGCAGTGACCTTCACAGCAGAAGATAATGTATTTGCTGTTGTAAAGGTCTCTGTACAACTCTTGGCATCTGTCAGGGAGAATATTTCTACAGAGACAACGTTGTAATTCTGTTAATCCCAAGTAGCTGGTTCTTTGGCACTGAACACTTGCAAATGGAGAGTGCCTCCAACTGTCTCTGCTATTTCTCGAACTTGAACTTTCCCTCTGGTGCTGTAAGACAACTGATGCATGAGAAGTATGCTGCTTCCACGAGAAAATGATTCTGCTTAAGAGAATAGATAATAAATACCAGTTTTTAAAAAACACATAATTTAAAATGCATTGTGAACACAAAAGCCTAGCAGCAAACACAAATAAAATGTATCGCAAAGATTCCAGAAATGAGAAATAAGAAAGCTTGGAAAAGCCTGGATCATTGTCCTTCTGACAATGAAGATTGAGTTGAGATTTAATAGAGGAGTACAGCAGAATGAAGAGTGATGAGGTAAGAGTGAAAGGGTTGAAAATGAGAGGATACCTCTTTTAAGATGATTTCTAAGAGAACCAAAGGTAAAATGAGGAAAAGCCAATGTTTTATTTGTGATGGTACACTCTAAAAAGTTAAAAACTCGTTTTTCAAATTTTTAGAATTAGTTTAGTTTAGAGATACAGTGTGGAAACAGGTCTTCGGCCCACTTAGTCAATGCCAACCAGCAATAACCCATACACTAGTTCTAACCTACACACTAGGGGCAATTTATCAAAGCAAATTAACCTACAAACCTACAGGGCTTTGGTATGTGGTAGGAAACCGGAGCACCTGGAGAAAACACATGCGGTCACAGGGAGAATGTACAAAATCCATAAAGACAGTACCCCAGGTCAGGATCGAACCCTGTCCTGTGGTGCTGTAAGGCAGCAGCACTGCCGCTGCGCCACTGTGCCGCCCAAAATTAGAAGTTGATCGGTCACAAAATCAAAACAAGTGAGAGGGTTAGATTGGTGGAACAGAAATAGTTGTTAAACGTATAGCGAGACACATGTTGTCAAACAAAGTGATCTTTATTAAGTTAACAGAAAACAGCTCTCTGAACCACAACAAAGGGCAAGGGCGTTACTAGCAGTATATATACCCCAGGGAAGACCCGTGACCCGCTCGTCCCGCTAAACCAAGTCACATGACCCAACCCCCAGAGCCGAGGGTTCGCACCACGAGTGGCTAACCACCAGGGGCCACCACACGACCCCCCCCCCCCCCCCAGAACCAAAGGCACGGAACCGAAAGGGAAGACGAGCGAGGCGTTGTCAAGGGCAACTCTTCTAAACTCGCCAATGAGGTCACCGTAGTGGGACAGACCCTTAAGACAGCAACTCTACTGCTGTGCCACCGTGTTGGCCAGCATTAACTTAAAGGTCAAACCGTCTTCATTTGTGTTATAACCATTTTTTGGTAAACTAATTGATGTACATTGATTTGAATACACAATTTATGCTATTGGCTCTGATCAGAGGAGGGAGAATGTTATTTTCTTTCCAAGACAGTCACTTATTTCTTTTCTCTGTGATATCCGAAGTTCAGATCCAAGTAACATGTATATAAATAGATCAAAAGGGGAAGAATTTCATATGTTCATAAGTTCATCAGTGAAAGGAACAGAATTAGGCCATTCAGCCCATTAAGGTTATTCCACTATTCTAACATGGATGATCCATCTCTTCCTCCTAACCCCATTCTCCCCATAACCCCTGACACCCTTATAATCAAGAATTTCCTTCTTACCCTAAGAAAACTCTCTGGATTAATTTACTGTGTTTCAGCCAACAGCTCTACTAACTTTCCCTCGTGTCCAGTGGAAGGATGGTCCAGGGTTACCTGAGCAGACTGAATTATAGAGACGCAGTAACGGCTGGTAATAACATAAGTTCATGGCAATAGCTATAGAAATGAAACATTTCAGAAATATTAAATTTCCCTAAGTAGAGTTTCACTTTGAAGAGGGCCTGAGAAATGGGTTGTCCCTTCGTTGTTTAAAACATCCTATTGTTGTAATCAGCGGTGATTGCATCCATTAAAGCCTGATGGGTGGAAGATTGGATGTAATGATGGTTAATGGTGATATTATTACGAGCAAATCTGCCTTGATGTTAGATAATGAACAGGTTTCTGATTTCCATCAGCGTGTGTGGTCTAGTTCCAGGGTTAGCCAGGCTGTGGACATATAAAGCACACTCCCTAACACACCTGACAGCTTGTAACGTTCTATTTTTTCTCCTGCTCTCTCTCTCACCTCTACCTACTGGGTCAGCTTTCTCTGTTGATGACGGTATTAATGGTGCGTGACCAAGCCAGGCCTGGGCCTGTACAGAGAACCTGTACAGAGATCATGTTAAGCGATGTGTAGCTGATGTTACAAGTATCTGCTGGCAGGGCAACATGTGGTGTACCATCTGTACAAAAAGTAAATTACCCGCTTGACCAAATTTCCATGTCCTTGTATTAATAAACTGCTATGGTTATTACAACAATCTGCACAACACGGGAGGGGGAGGGACTGGGATGTGAATTTGTAAATCTGTTTCATTTTCTCCTACCTCCGACATTAGTTCACTCCCAAAAGATCAGTGTTGGAAATTGCAGTCGGTCTATCAAATGTTCTTAACTTTAATAGCTGGCATCTCTATTTAACAGGTGATGTAAGAAATTATGAGAATTTAGCAAATTTATAATATGGTTAACCCAAGAGCATACATATTGGGAAGCTTGATGGGAAAAGAGGCCAACATACTGAAGGTAATTTAAAGGATCGTGGTAGGGTTTGGGTTAGGCAATAAATTAGTTATGAGACCCTCGGACTATCTTTAATCAGACTTTACTGGACTTTGTCTTGCACTAAACGTTATTCCCTTTGTCATGTATCTGTACGCTATGTATGGCTCGATTGTAATCATGTATAGACTTTCCGCTGACTGGTTAGCACGCAAGAAAAATGTCACTGTGCCTCGGTACATGTGACAATGAAGTAAACTAAATTAATAAACTCAACAAACTAGATTTAGGAAGTGTTTAGATTGCAAGGCATAGCTAGCCGAAGTAAAGAAAAACATAGGCAGGCTCGGGAGAATAAAACTGATCGGCAAGTAACAAAGTCGTTTATTGTACCCATTTGTCAGACAAATGATAGAATGGTTTTCTAAATAACAATGAACAGAAAGTGAAAAATAACTCTGGGAAAAAAATACAAAAAGAAAGACCATGGAGAAACGTTAATCACAGATGATTTATTTCAAAAATATTAAATCCACATGTAACCATTGTGTCGCGCATGTATAAAAAGCCTGTAGGTGCTGTGAATCATTGAAACACTTTAGGTTCTCGACAAGTGTTCCCCAGTCTGTACTGTGGAAGCCTTGAATAAGGCAACATTTGAGAAACTCACCACTGCTCCACGAGATTTCTTTTGTATGTTGCCCTTTCCAAGTTACAAAAATGACAAAAATTACAGAATTACAAAAATCTACTCATTCTATTATGCTCTTCCCCTGATCACAACATCATCTGAATTGTAAGGACTGGTTTTTGAGACAATAGTTTCAGACTTGAACATATCACTCTCAGATTCTATGTCAATGTTATCATATTACAATCATTCTTGCATTGAGGAAGCCTTAATCTGGATTGTCTGAGACTGCAAATAATGACAGCATTAGCACAAATCTTATTTCTGATTCATGTTGCACAGTTTGGGCTTTGGAAGTCTATAGCTGTGATACGTCAAGAATCAAGAGTGTTTAATTGTCATATGGATCAAACAAACACTTCTTGCTGCAGCTTTCCAGGCCCTTTAATGCAATAACACACAATAAATATACAATACTTAATAATACAATAAGTGAATAATCAGTAATCCTAGATAATCTCCCATAAGAGTGCAAAACCTGAAGTCTGTAGTGCAACAGAAACGGAATCCTAAGATGACAGGCATTGCTGAGGTGGGGTTGTAGTTACTGTTGTGCAAGGTTCAAGAATGGTTGTTGGGAAGAAGCTGTTCTTGAACCTAGAGGCTATGGTTGTCAGCTACAACCACAACTACAATCTAAGTCGACAGTCTAGGCAGGCACGGTGGAGCAGCAGTAGAGTCGATGCCTTACAGCGCCAGAGACCCGGGTTCGATCCTGACTACGGGTGCTACCTGTTTAGAGTCTGTATGTTCTCTCTGTGACCGCGTGGGTTTTCTCTGGGTGCTCCGGTTTCCTCACAGGCTTTGGTAAAATTGTAAACAGTCCCTCGTGTGTGTAGCGTAGTGGTAGCGTGCAGGGATCACAGGTCGAGATGGACTCGGTGGGCCGAAGGGCCTGTTCCCATGCTGTAGCTCTAAACTAAACTACAATCCCCAGTGATATCAAGAAGGTCTCAGGTCCTGCTCCAAGCCTGGCCTGGACCGGAGCAGGATCTGGGAGGAGGTTTCTCAGTGTTCCTCACATATCCAGGGTTGATGATGGGACACCTGGTGTAGAGTGGCATCTCTCACTCAGTAATTCCTGGTCCCACACCAGGAGTGTGTATGACCAACACTTCTGTGAGTGTGACTGTATGCCAATGGTTCTGCTCACTACCCTCCTACACGCCCGACCGTCCATCTCTCCACCGTTATCTGTTTTCCTGCTGGCCTTCATTGTCCCTGGCACTCTATTGCCAGTGTTTTATGATTGAATTGATTGAAAGACACGGCATGGAAAAGGCCCTTCGGCCCATTGAGTCCATGCCAACCACCGGTCACCCCCGTTTACACTATTTCTATGTTATCCCACTTTCACATCCACTCCCATCACACTAGGTGCGATTTACAGAGCGCAATTAACCAACAAATCCTCACATCTTTTGGGGATGTGGGAGGAAACCGGAGCACCCGGAGGAAACCCACGAGGTCTCAGGGAAAGAACGTGCAAATTCCACCCGAGATAGGGATCGATCCCGGGTCTCTGGCATTCTAGCAGCTGTCCACAGCGCTGCCCGTTGTACAGAAGTAGTTTAAAACTCTTCACTGGTTTATTCCTTCTGATCTCTCAACCCTCCACGTGCCCAATAGATCCGCACTAATGTCCAACATTATTTTGATGCTGCTTCTAGACCAGTGCTATTTTGCATTCCATTGCTACATCTAGATCCCACTAGGAAATGGTGAACCTCTGTTACACACTTCCAGTCAATAGACCCACAGACCATACTTTAAACAGCATTGCCGCATTCATTCACAATTCCCGTTCCTTCTTTGAAGCAAGTTGTTTATTTGTACAACATATTTCAATGCTCTTCCACTAAAGCAAGCAGACAAATCTGTTGCTCATATGCTAAATTATCTGGGGCTAATTTCACGATTTGGCAATCAAGGGGTTTTGTGACACCAAGCATGGTGCAAACTGCTGTCCTTCCTTTCCCAGTAGGATTGAGTTTGGCATCTATTTCTCACAAAACAACGAGGTGTTCCTCTTGTAGCTGCTTCTGTGGCAACTCAACACCAAATGGATTCTGTGATCGCCCTAAAGCCACGCAGTGGGAGTGAGACTTACAATACTGCAGACGATGGAAGTCTGAGGAGGAAAAGGTGAAGTACACAGCAGACGAAATGTGTAGGAAGGAACACACTGAGGGGGAGCAGCTACAGTACATCTCTCGTTTCAAGAGAGAGTTAGATTTAGCTCTTCGAGCTAAAGGAATCAAGGGATATGGGGAAAAAGCAGGAATGGGGTACTGATTTTGGATGCTCATCCATGATCATATGGAATGGCGGTGCTGGCTCAAAGGGCCAAATGGCCTACTCCTGCAACTATTTTCCTATGTTTCTGTGTTTTCCTTTCCCATTACTTTCAGTCTGAAGAAGGGTCTTGACCCGAAACGTCAACCATCCCTTCTCTCCAGAGATGCTGCCGGTCCCGCTGAGTTTCTCCAGTTTTTTGTGTCTATCTTCGAAGTACACAGCAGGTCAGGCAGCATCAGTGGAGGAGATATGGATAACCAAGCAAATGTACCCATACTCTTGGCTGATAGAACACAGACTTCTAAATATACAGTCACTCTTCAGGTTTGATTTGATCATTTAGTAGAAACAAGGAACTGCATATGCTGGTTTACACCAAAAAACAGAAAGTACTGGAGTAACTCAGTGGGTCAAGCAGCATGGCTGGAGAACATGGATAGGTGATGTTTCGGGTCGGGCCAACTTCTTCAAACTGAAGAGGCATCCCGACCCGAAATATCACCTATCCATGTTCTCCAGGGATGCTGCTTGACCCGCTCAGTTACTCTATACTTTGTGTTCCACCGTCAGAGTGAGGCCAAATGCAAATTGGAGGAACAGCACCTCATATTTCGCTTACACCCCAGCGGTATGAATATGATTTCCCTAACTTCAAGTAACCCTTGCTTTCCCTCTCTCTCTGTTCCTCCCCCACCCTAGTTCTCCGACTAGTTTCACTGTCATCCTGATTCATTTTACAGATTCTATGCCTCGTTGTCACCTTCCCCTCAGATAAGAATGAACCATTCTACATTGATCACCGTCTGCTTTGATCTGTCATTTTCACACCTTACCCTTCCATATCTCTAGTATCCCTCTCCCCTGACTCTCAGTCTGAAGATGGGTCTCGAACCGAAACGTCACCCATTCCTTCTCTCCAAGAACGCTACCTGTCCCACTGAGTTACTCCAGCATTTTGTGTTCTTTTTTGATCTGATCATCGCCCACTTCCCTCTATCCCCAGCTCAGAGTTTGAATGAAACATTTCAGTATGTATCGCAAGAGAAGGTTTATTTACAGACCCATCCAATTATCTGATAACATATCAGTACAAAGTAAACTCAGTTCCAACTTAAAGGAATCTGATATAACACCCTCTGCTGTGAGATAAGGACACAAACAATTGTTTACCTCACCACATACATGATAAACAGGATGATGTGGATGGGAGCTGCTGGAAGTAACGTGACATGGTGGATAAAATTCAATCACAAACTGACAGGAAAGGGAGACAAGAAAGAAAATGCCACAAGGAAACTTGCAGCGCAGCGTAACGAGTGGAGAGAAGACAAGTTAAGGGGCTGTCCCACTTGGGCAACCTAATCTGCGAGTCCAGAAGAGTGTCCTCGACCTTCAAGCTCGAGGGCACATGCCTGAAAGCCTCGAGCTGGATCGACCATCCGCGTTGAAACCACGAGCTGGATCGACCGAACTGCGAGCTGCATCAACCGCCCGCACACACACACACACACACACACACAAACACATCGTGAAGGCGGGGGGCAGGGAAAGAGGAGGAGCACTGTCTGCGCGATGAAGAGGAAGGTAAATGGCTGCCACAGTGAACGGTAAGTCCTTTAGAGAGCACGGAGGGGGGGGAGAGAAGGGGATAGAAGGGGGGGAGAGAAGGGGGGGAGAGGAGGGGGGGGAGAGGAGGGTGGGGGAGAGGAGGGGGGGGAGAGGAGGGGGGGAGAGGAGGGGGGGGAGAGGAGGGGGGGGAGAGGAGGGGGGGGAGAGAAGGGGGGGAGAGAAGGGGGGAGAGACACTTTTAAGAAGTTTAATAAAGTTTAGCGGGCATTTTACCTACAGGTTTTCCTTGGTCCAAAAACTCCAATGAGCCAATCAAAATGCCCAGTCAGTGAAGGAGATTGCCTACGGCTGCCCTTAACTGCCTGTAAGTAAATAGCGACCCCACTCCACTGCAGTACGAGTTAAAAAGACCCATGCCGACCAAATTTTACTCGCGGAAACATTTTCAACATGCTGAAAAAATTTCCGCGACCTAGCTGAGGCCATGAGTATTCGGGAACTTCCCTCGAGCATGAAGGAGAGTTCCAGCGACCTCATAGGACCTCCTAGGACCACGTGTCAACCATGCTGCGAGTTTGAAGGTCGAAGACACTCTTCTAAACTCGCAGATTAGGTCGCCCAAGTGGGACAGCCCCTTTAGTAGGGCTGGTGTTTGAAAAGAGATTAGATAAGGAGAGAAAGACAGAGAATGTGTAATGCATCACTTCTAGTCCAGGTAACTAAAATTACCTCGATCTGCATCGGTACAGTCAATAGGCTCATCAGAACACTGGCTTCATAGAACATAGA
>JAXLNO010002123.1:0-45390 GCA_038087875.1 Malacoraja senta | reverse complement strand
ATTCCTTCCAGCAATTTTGTCTCTACCTAAATAGCTTATCCACGTGGCGGTGTGCCAGCAGGCTGGAGGAGCGGGCAAAGGCCTTGCCACAGAGCGGGCAGGTGTAGGGGTGCTAGCCGGTGTGGACTCGCCAGTGCTCCAGCAGGTGGTCAAGGTGGGTGAAGCTGTACCACAGACGGGCAGGGGAAGGGACGCTCACAGTTGTGGATATGCCGGTGCTGCCACAGGCTGGACATGTGGGTGAAACCCTTGCCACACTCAGCGCACACAAAGGGTCTCTCTCTGGTGTGTATCCGCTGGTGCTCCCGCAGCCCCCATGCTCTCTTATCACAGTGGGAGCAGCTGCTCGGCGGTGTGGGCCCGCCGGTGCTGCCGCAACCCCCGCGAGCTGTCAAACGACTCACCACAGTATGGGCAGTCGTAGGGCTGGCCACTGGTGTGCACATGCTGTGAGACAGGGCGTGCGAGGCCTTGGCAAAGCGCTCTCCACACACCGGGCTGGGGACGGGACTGTCGCCGGCGTGCACCCGCTGGTGGGACAGCAGCCTGGAGGAGTTGGAGTAGCCCTTGCCGCACTGGGCGAAGGTGTAGGGTCCCTCGCCGGTGTGGGTGCGGTGGTGCAGCAGCAGGTTGCTGGATTGGGTGAAGCCCTTGCCACACTGGGCGCAGGTGTAGGGGCGCTCGCCGGTGTAGGTGCGCTGGTGCTGCAGCAGGCCGCTGGACTGGGTGAAGCCTTTGCCGCAGTCGGAGCAGGTGAAAAGCCGCTCACTGCTGTGCACCCGCTGGTGCTCCCGCAGCCGCGATAACTGGGTAAAGCTCTTGCCGCATGTGGAGCAGCCATAGGACTTCTCGCCCCTGTGCACTTGCCGGTGGGCCTCCAGGTCACTCGCCCGTCTTGAAACTCTTGCCGCACTCCGAGCAGTTCTTTGGTTTGAAAGGGCGTTCTTCCGTGTGCACCCGCTAAATTGCACCGTGTGCAATTGCTAAATTGTCCCAATGTGCGTGGGATAGTGTTAGTGTACGGGGTGATCGCTGGTCGGCGCGGACTCCGCAGGCTGAAAGACCTGTTGTTTCCACGCTGCATCTCTAAACTAAACTAAACCAAAGAAGAGTGTCGACCCAAAACGCCACCCATTCCTTCTCTCCACCGATGCTGCCTGACCCGCTGAGGTACTCCAGCACTTTGTGTCTATCTTCTTCACAGATGCTGCCTGACCTGCTGAGTTACTCCAGCACTTTGTGTCTATCTTCTCCACAGATGCTGCCTTGAAAGAGGCCCTTCGGCCCTACTCGTACCCGCATTCCTAGATCCCTCGGCTCCACACATTCCGCAAGGCTCAGAGTTCAGTGTCCTAGTGAGACCACACCTGGAGTATTGTGTGCAGTTTTGGTCCCCTAATTTGAGGAAGGACATTCTTGCTATTGAGGGAGTGCAGCGTAGGTTTACAAGTTTAATTCCCGGATGGCGGGACTGTCATATGCTGAGAGAATGGAGCGGCTGGGCTTGTACACTCTGGAGTTTAGAAGGATGAGAGGGGATCCTATTGAAACATATAAGATTGTTAAGGGTTTGGACACGCTAGAGGCAGGAAACATGTTCCGATGTTGGGGGAATCCAGAACCAGGGGCCACAGTGTAAGAATAAGGGGTAAGCCATTTAGAACGGAGACGAGGAAACACTTTTTCTCACGGAGAGTTGTGAGTGTGGAATTCTCTGCATCAGAGGGCGGTGGAGGCCGGTTCTCTGGATACATTCAAGAGAGAGCTCGATAGGGCTCTCAAAGATCACGGAGGCAAGGGATATGGGGAGAAGGCAGGAATGGGGTACTGATTCGGGATGATCAGCCATGATCACATTGAATAGCGGTGCTGGCTCAAAGGGCCGAATGGCCTCCTCCTGCACCTATTGTCTATTGTCTATTTCCCCAGCGCCCCGCCATTCACAGTGAAGATCCTGCCCTGATTTTAGGTATGTTACAAAACTTACCTTCAGTCGCGCTGTAATTCTGCCACTGGCCGTGTGCCCTGGTTTGACTCCCTAAACTGCAACACACTCCCCACCCCCAAAACAATGTGACCCCCTCCCTGTGGCTCCCTGCCCCTTACCCCTGCCGCCTCCTGCTCCATACCCTCCTTTGCTCCCTCCCCCATCCTCTCCACCCCCAAACAGTGTGAACCCCCACCAGGCTCCCTACCCCCTTCCTTGACTCACTTGACCCCTCTCTCCCTCCCAGTTCCCTGCCCCCCCCCCCCCATTCACCCCCCTCGGCACCAAACCCACTCCCCCTTGAATCCCTCCCTCCTCCCTTTGCTCCCTGCTTCCCCCCGCTACTCACTTCACCCCTTTTCCAACCCCAGACTCTCACCACCTCCCTCCCCCGGACTGTCTCCTCTCTCTCTCTCTGTGAACTTCGCCCTTTATTCCTGCCCCTCTCAGCCTCCCACCGTTCAGATATCTCTCTCTCTCCTCCACTCTATCTCTCTCCCTCTCTCTATACTCAATCCTTCTTTCTCTCTCTTTGTGTTTCTGTCTCTCTCTCCTTCCCTCTCGCTCACTCTTTCTCTCTATCTTTCTCTCTCTCTCCCCCGTCCAGTGCGGGTCGGCTGCATCTTGGCCGTTACGTCTTTTCCGGGCTGAGGCCGCCCCGCAGTCTGCGGGGCAACGGGCCGGGGCAGCGACGTCATTTCCGGGATGATGCCCCTCTATGCCCCCCGTGTTGCGCGGTCTCTCTCTCTCTGTCTCCGGGGCAGCGGGCGGGCGGGATGAGCCGTGAGTGCCCGGGCCGGGCCGGGCCGGGCGCGGTGAGTGAGAGGCTCCGGTGGATCAGGGCGGGGCGGGGTCCAATCCTCCGGCCAGGCCGCGGCCTCGCACCCGGGAGACAGTGACTGGGCCTGGGGTTGGCGGAGCTCGGGGAGCCGGGCCTGGGGCCGCCTGGGGTCGGGCCTGCGCCGGGTCCCGCCGCCGCAACACGACCATCAATCGGGCCCGTCTATGGGGCGGGGGCTCCCGCAGGCTGCCTCGCTGTTCCAGCCAGTCTCTCAAGTCAGTTTCAAAACTCCTTCTCAAAGATCCTCCGTTCTGATTTTTAATTTATCACCCACATTTGTCTTCTTCCAGATTAAGGCTTTGGTGACCGCCTCCTGCACACGACCAGTTGGGTCGCCCTCCAGGTATTCCTCATCTAGATTTTCCCTGCAATGTTCAATCACACGTTGTCATGTTTGCTTTGGCCAGGTTTCAGCATTAGAGGCCAATTTTTGTAATGCTTCCTGGGTGGGATTTGCCGGTTTTACAAAGTGTGTTAATATCTTTGCCTGCCTCGTGATACCCTAAGTGGGTTGGCTCCGCTCTTGCAGAACCCTCAGATGGTGCAGAGTCTGGGCCATTTTATAAATAACTCTTACAGCGACTGCAAAGGTATCTCTTGGTTTCGGTTGATTCCTGTGCTGGTCGCGATTCACATGATTACTGTTGCTAAACAATCGCTCTACCCCCACTCCCCTCTGCATGTTATTACTCATTTCTGGATTAGTTAGTAGTAAACTATACTGCAATACTAATGTATCTATTATCTCTAGCGTAGTAGGGTTAACACCAAGGTGCTCACCAAGTCTTTGGTTTTTTTCCAGCTTGCGGAGACCACTTGCCGAACTCTTCCCGACTGGGGCAACGATTTTCCAGTTTCGCTATCGCTGTTGCTTCATCAAGGAAAGAGATCAACTTCTAGCTGGTAAGGGGTTTTAAAGGGTAGGTTGATGTCCCTCCCTTTCTGGGTCTGCCCCTCCCATGTGCTGAGTCCTAGTGTTAAGGTTCAATTTGTTTCGAACAGATGACAACACAAAAGTTAGTAATACAGTAATGTCTTTATTTCGCCAGATGGGTGTGGGAGTCAACTCTCACAGTATGTAAAATACAGACTACAGAGTCTCTCTTTCTCCACATTCAGAGGTAATGCTCAATCAGACATATTTATACCCTAATAATCAGCAATTCAGCAATTCTTTATCTTACAGAGCATTGTACAGCCTCTTGTCTGTTCATATATGGTTAAAATCAGAGGATTGACTGGTTCTTCCGATAGAGGAATGGTTCGCCCATATGTGGTTATGGTGAAGGAGCTATTTCTGCAGATTCAAGCACTCTTGTTTTTTGACATTGTTGATAAATTGTACATTACAATCTGTAGCGTAAATGGTAAGAACGAGTTGTCTGAACATCTTTCTGATCGTTTATATAGAGCAAAAACATGAATGTTATTGTGCTGTACTCTTGCTAGTTTTGGAGAAAGGTTAAGCATTCATTTTATTGCTTCTAAATCTACAGCAGAATCCATTTTGTCACTTCTAAATCTTTAAGCTCTTTCATTCCTTCCTCTTTATCATATATGATAACATTCACAGTCCTCCGTAGGTGCACAATGGTCGAAAGCATTTAACAATAAAAATCAGAGTGATGATTAACAGAAAGATAGAGCCATACTGTAACACAGTACCCCAGAGTCCACCAAACCAACTGAATGGCCAGCAACTCCCGTTTCCTTCATTGTACCCCTGCATGTTACTGCCAACCTTGCGGATCTTTTCTATTTCTTAGGAAATATTGGTAGCAAGGTCAGTGATATTAAAGGATTCATGAGGGATTATAGGCGCAACACTCTCGTCTTATTATAGCACAGGTGCCTCCTTTTTGGTCAATTACTGGAAAGTTGTCGGTTTCTGCTGGTATAGATGACAGAATAATATTGGTCTGAAGAAGGGTTTCGGCCCGAAACATTGCCTATTTCCTTCGCTGCATAGATGCTGCTGCACCCGCTGAGTTTCTCCAGCATTTTTGTGTACCTTCGATTTTCCAGCATCTGCAGTTCCTTCTTAAACATGGCAAGGCGGCACCCTTTTTTAAAGTCACTTTATGTTCAAGGGCTGAATGCACTCATCCCACATGATTCTTATGCTTTGCCCATAGTTCAGAGGGTACTTGGACCAGAGCCATTGGTAACCTTGGCGAATCCTCAGTAGGAGGCTGTTGCTTTTCAAAAATAGTGTCCCATTCCTTTCTGACCCATGTGATCTTTCCATCTGTGTCATTGGCAACTTTAAAGCATGAATTTTCTGTTTGTCATTCACCATTTAATCATTTTTCCTATTTCTTTCGCTGTTGCTGGAGGGCTAGTAGCTACAGTTAAGTGTGACTCAGAGGTGTCACCCATCACAAACAGATCCCTTTGGTTTTTAGAGAGGTGGACCATTATTCCTAATCCCGGGACCCCAATGAACAAATAAGGGGTCACTGTTAATGGTTCAAGTTTATTCAACCACGGGTAGACTCGTTCCTGGTATCTGGGACCAGGGAGGCACGTATATAATTCAGTGCAATGCGTTTGCTTATGTTCATGGCTGGTTTAAACAAGATACTGTAAATACTGGCCTTTTTAAAAATGTTTTGGATGGCTTCCTTTTACCTCCAGTCTTGCAGGAGGATGTCCAAGTTCATACTTCCTTTTTCCAGTTTCCAATTATTTTGCAATCGGTTAGGTGTATCCAACGAGGATTATTTTCGACCTTCACCGCTGTAGGTGTAGTCAGTAGTACTTGCAAGGAGTCGTTCCACCATTCTCCCAATTTCTTCCCATCCCAATTTCTTATCAGTTTGTGATCTCCTGATAGTAAGGATTCGCTGTTATGGTTAGTTGATAGTGGTTTCTGTGGTTCTGTGGTTTCTGTAAGACAAGGTTCGGGTCAATTGCTGTGCATATGTAATTAATTCATCACTAAGGTCATGTCCACTCTCAGTCAAGGCTTTACTTAAACTCTTTAACTACTTACAAGGCAGACCCTTTAAAAATAGGTCATTATAAAGGAAAAAAGCTATTCCAAATGAACAGATATTTTTTCTGAGATAAAGGCAATTCCAATTCTCATCCAACACCCCAATCTGAATCCCACATGGCCAGTGTGCAATTCAGATCTCTCTTGAATTCAATTCAAAAGGTAAGAAATCAAACAGAAAATGCCGACAAGGTCACCAATCCTAATGCCAGGTTACGCAGCGAAGAAAATGAACAGTCTCTTTGCTGAGCCACATCCGCTGTTTAATAAACGTTGAGAAGATAGAGAATAAACAGTTAATTTCCACATAGATAGCCAATGCATTTCCGAAGAGCAAAGGAAAAGAAAATAACTGTGTGCGGCTCCACCCCCACACAACTGCAACTTCTTAGAGACACTACCTTTTAAACCACATGAGATTCTACAAAGATTTATCACGTAAATGAGCAAGCTCATTCAATGGCATCCTATTTCATCTGAATTATAGGACCAGGGAGGCAACACACCCTCCTTGACTCCCACCTGTTGCTGCAGAAACCCCTGTCTGTCCCCGACTACCACGGCTCTGCCTGACGTCTGTCTCTTTGGTTATGCCTCAGCTTCACCTTTTGACTCGCAGACCTGTCCCTTGTCTCCTCTGGTATCTTCGGTGTAACGATCTTACTGTAGGTCCTGTCCAGGATTTTCCCGGATGATCCTGACGTCACCCAGCTGCTTCTCCAGTGCCCCAACACGGTCCTTCAGGAGCTGAACCTGGACACACTTTGCTAGAGGCAGGAAACATGTTTCAGATGTTGGGGGATTTCAGAACCAGGGGCCATAGTTTAAGAATAAGGGGTAAGCCATTTAGAACGGAGACGAGGAAACATTTTTTCACACAATGCAGTTGCTAGTCTGTGGAATTCTCTGCCTCAGAAGGCGGAGGAGGCCGGTTCTCTGGATACTTTCAAGAGAGAGCTAGATAGAGCTCTTAAAGATAGCGGAATCAGGGAATATGGGGAGAAGGCAGGAACGGGGTACTGTTTGTGGATGATCAGCCGTGATCATATTGGATGGCGGTGCTGGCTCGAAGGGCTGAATGGCCTACTCCTGCACCTATTGTCTATGTTTCTATGTAAAAGCTTTTCACTCCACATCAGCGTCTACATCTCTCCTGCGACTCTCAGTCTGAGGAAGGGTCTCAACCTCGAAACGTCACCCATTCCTTCTCTCCAGAGATGCTACCCGTCCCGCTGAGTTACTGCAGCATTTTGTAGTCTGGCCCCCATTGAGGTTTTATCTCAGGTTTGCAGCCTCTGCAGCTGCTGTGTTTGTTTCCCCTTCCCCTCCCCCACGTGGTATAGGAGCCGCGGGGGTGGGGACGGCTGTGCTGTGGCAACCGTTGCTAGGGCGGGATGTGCAGCTCCGGTTGGCAGAGGGCGCTGTTCATCAGAGGGGTGGGGACGCGGCTCTGATTGGTCGGACGCAAGGAGGGGCGGGACCTGGACCTGGTCCTTTGTGATGTGAGACGAAGAGGCGGGGCCTCCGCTCAGCGCCGGGAGCTCAGGTGGGAACAGACGCCGCCGCTCGGCCCCGCGTCCTTTCTCCACCCCCTCCTCCCTCCCCGAGGGCGATCCTGCGGCCGGCGACCCGAGGAGCTGGAGCCCGAGGCGTGCGGGTGGAGGGGGATGTCAGTGAGTGAGTCTGGGCGCCCTCTGGTGCCCTCCGACTGCAGCGCGCTCCTGGCGGCGGGATGCCGCGGCGCAGCATCTCTGGTCCTCCGACTGCAGCGTTAACCTGGTGGCGGGAGGCCACGGTGTAACTGATCCACGTTCCCCATAAACGCTGGCCGGGCGGTGCAGGCTGCCCCACCGTGACTTCAAGACGTCGTGCGTGTGTGGGGCGGGGGGTACGTCACGGGGCAGGGCGGGGATACGTCACGGGGCAAGGCGGGGGTGCGTCATGGGGCAGGGCCACCCCTCTTCTTCCTCACCCCACCCCCTCCCTGCTCCCCCTAAGTCCCTTCTCTTCCACTCTCCTTTCCCCTCTCTCCTCTCTTCTCCCCTTCCCCTCATTTCCACTGTCCTCATCCCCCTTCCCCACTTGCCTCCTCACTACCTCTCCACTCCTTCCCCCCCTCACCCCTTGCTCTCCATCCCCCCTTCACCCCCCCCATCACCTCACTGTTGGCGGCAGGCATCAATGCACCATGTCTCCTCCGAATGCAGCGCCCCCTCCTTCATACCTGCTCCCCTCCCCCTCCCCTCACACCCCCACTTCAAGCATTAGCAATGTTCGCTCATTAATAATGTCCTTTTTGCCAGCTTGTTGACCCTCTGTGTTCCCCTCCTGCAGGGTTTAGGAGCCGTTGCTGTGTACGGAGAGACGAGGACGTGAGCGGCCATTGAGGGTGGCCAGGGTGCAGATGAGCTCCGCCGCTCGGTGTGTGGGCTGAGCTTCGAGGGGCTGAGCTTCGATGGAGGACCACATGATGGGGCACAACAAGGAGAAGCGTTATAAGTGCGACGTGTGTGGCAAGGCCTGGCAGTGCCCAAGCAAGCTGGAGATCCACCGGCGGGTGCACACAGGGGAACGCCCCTTCGACTGCTTGGAGTGCGACAAGAGTTTCAAGACGGCGAATGTCCTAGAGGCCCACCGGCGGGTTCACATGGGCGAGAAGCCCTATGGCTGCTTCACATGCGGCAAGAGTTTTCCCCAGTTGTTGGGGCTGCGGGAGCACCAGTGCATGTGCAGCGGTGAGCAGCCCGTCTCCTGCTCCGACTGCGGCAAAGGCTTCAAGTCGTCCAAGGACCTGAAGGTGCACAGGTGGCTGCACACCGGGGAGCGGCCCTATACCTGCAGCGACTGCGGCAAGGGCTTCACCAAGTCCAGCAGCCTGCTGGAGCACCTGCGCATCCACACCGGCGAGCGCCCCTACACCTGTGCCCAGTGCGGCAAGAGCTTTACCCACTCCAGCAGCCTGCGGAAGCACCAGCGCACCCACACCGGCGAGCGCCCCTACACCTGTGCCCAGTGCGGCAAGGACTTCACCCTATACAATCACCTGCTGATGCACCAGCGCACCCACACCGGTGAGCGCCCCTACACCTGTGCCCTGTGCGGCAAGGGCTTCACCCAATCCAGCTACCTGCCGGTGCACCTGCGCACCCACACTGGCGAGCGCCCCTACACCTGCGCCGAGTGCGGCAAGGGCTTCACCCAATCCAGCAGCCTGCTGAAGCACCAGCGCACCCACACCGGCGAGCGCCCCTACATCTGCGCCCAGTGTGGCAAGGGCTTTGCCCGCTCTGACAGCCTGCAGGAGCACCAGCGCATCCACACCGGCGAGCGCCCCTACACCTGCGCCCAGTGCGGCAAGGGTTTCAACAACTCCGGCAAACTGCTGTTGCACCAGGTCACCCACACGGGCGAGCGCCCCTACATCTGTGCCCTGTGTGGCAAGGGCTTCAACCGCTCTGACAGCCTGCAGAAGCACCAGCGCACCCACACCGGGGAGGGCCCCTACACCTGCGCCCAGTGCAGCAAGCACTTCATCTGCTCCACCAAGCTGCTGAAACACCAGCGCACCCACACCGGCGAGCGCCCCTACACCTGTGCCCATTGCGGCAAGGGCTTCACCAGCTCCACCCGGCTGCTGTCCCACCAGCGGGTGCACGCTGGCGACCGTCCCGTCCCCAGACCGGTGTGTGGAGAGCGCTTTGCGAAGGCCTCGCACGCCCTGTCTCACCAGCACGTGCACACCAGTGGCCAGCCCTACGACTGCCCGTACTGTGGTGAGTCGTTTGACAGCTCGCGGGGTTTGCGGCAGCACCGGCGGGCCCATGCCGGCGAGCATCTGCTCCCACTGTGACAAGCGAGCAAGGGGGCTGCGGGAGCACCAGCGGTTACACACCAGAGGGAGACCCTTTGTGTGCGCTGAGTGTGGCAAGGGTTTCACCCGCATGTCAAGCGTGTGGCAGCACCAGCGTACCCACAGCGGTGAGCGTTCCTTCCCCTGCCCGTTTGTGGTAAGGGCTTCACCCGCCTTGACCACCTGCTGGAGCACTGGCGAGTCCACACCGGCCAGCGCCCCTTCACATGCTCGCTCTGTGGCAAGGGCTTTGCCCGCTCCTCCAGCCTGCTGGCACACCGCCACGTGGATAGGCGCTGTTTAGGTAGAGACAAAATGCTGGAAGGAATGGGTAACGTTTCTTGTCGAGACCCTTCTCAGTCTCGACCCGAAATGTCACCCAGTCCTACTTTCCAGAGATGCTGCCTTACCCGCTGAGTTATTCCAGCATTTTGTGTCTTTTTTGTAAACCAACTTCTGCAGTTTCTTGTTTTTAAACCATTCTGGTTAACCATCTGCACCTTCCCCAAAGCCTCCGCATCAGTCCTGTAATGGAGTGACCAGAACTGTATGTAATACTCCAAATGCTACCTGGCCAATGTCCCTTAAAGCTGCACATATACAGTGGCTTGCAAAAGTATTCATACCCCTTGAACTTTTCCACATTTTGTCACGTTACAACCACAAACGTAAATGTATTTTATTGGGATTTTATGTGATAGACCAACACAAAGTGGCGCATAATTGTGAAGTGGAAGGAAAATGATACATGGTTTTCAAATTTTTTTACAAATAAAAAACTGAAAAGTGTGGCGTGCAAAAGTATTCAGCCCCCTTTACTCTGATACCCCTTAATAAAATCCAGTGCAACCAATTGCCTTCAGAAGTCACCTAATTAGTAAATAGAGTCCACTTGTGTGTGATCTAATTTCAGTATAAATACAGCTGTTCTGTGAAGGCCTCAGAGGTTTGTTAGAGAACATTAGTGAACAAACAGCATCATGAAGCCCAAGGAACACACCAGTCAGATCAGGGATAAAGTTGTGGAGAAGTTTGAAGCAGGGTTAGGTTATAAAAAAATATCCCAAGCTTTGAACATCTCACGGAGCACTGTTCAATCCATCATCCGAAAATGGAAAGAGTATGGCACAACTGGAAACCTACCAAGACATGGCCGTCCACCTAAACTGACAGGCCAGGCAAGGAGAGCATTGATCAGAGAAGCAGCCAAGAGGCCCATGGTAACTCTGGAGGAGCTGCAGAGATCCACAGCTCAGGTGGGAGAATCTGTCCACAGGACAACTATTAGTCGTGCACTCCACAAATCGGGCCTTTATGGAAGAGTGGGAAGAAGAAAGCCATTGTTGAAAAAAAGCCATAAGAAGTCCCGTTTCCAGTTTGCCACAAGCCATGTGGGGGACACAGCAAACATGTGGAGGAAGGTGCTTTGTTCAGATGAGACCAAAATTGAAGTTTTTGGCCTAAATGCAAAACGCTATGTGTGGCGGAAACCTAACACCGCACATCACCCTGAACACACCATCCCCACTGTGAAACATGGTGGTGGCAGCATCATGCTGTGGGGATGCTTTTCTTCAGCAGGGACAGGGAAGCTGGTCAGAGTTGATGGGAAGATGGATGGAGCCAAATCCAGGGCAATCTTGGAAGAAAACCTGTTAGAGTCTGCAAAAGACTTGAGACTGGGCGGAGGTTCACCTTCCAGCAGGACAACGACCCTAAACATACAGCCAGAGCTACAATGGAATGGTTTAGACCAAAGCATATTCACGTGTTAGAATGGCCCAGTCAAAGTCCAGACCTAAATCCAATTGAGAATCTCTGGCAAGACTTGAAAATTGCTGTTCACAGACGCTCTCCATCCAATCTGACTGAGCTTGAGCTATTTTGCAAAGAATGGGCAAAAATTTCAGTCTCTAGATGTGCAAAGCTGGTAGAGACATACCCCAAAAGACTTGCAGTTGTAATTGCAGTGAAAGGTGGTTCTACAAAGTATTGACTCAGGGGGGCTGAATACTTTTGCACGCGACACTTTTCAGTTTTTTATTTGTAAAAAAATTTGAAAACCATGTATCATTTTCCTTCCACTTCACAATTATGCACCACTTTGTGTTGGTCTATCACATAAAATCCTAATAAAATACATTTACGTTTGTGGTTGTAACGTGACAAAATGTGGAAAAGTTCAAGGGGTATGAATACTTTTGCAAGCCACTGTATATTCCTCTCTCCTTATCTCACATCCTTTTATCTCCTTATTTTCCCTAGCATCTGTCACTTCACTCATCTGCCGATCACCCCCTCACCTGTTAACATAGTGTCAGTCTGAAGAAGGGTCCTAACCCGAAATGTCACCTATCCATGTTCCCCACAGATGCTGCTTGACCTGCTGAGTTACTACAGCACTGTGAAATTTCACCTATTCATGTTCCGTACAGATGCTGCCTGACCCGCCAAGTTACTCCAGCACTCTGAAACGTCACCTATCCATGTTCCCCACAGATGCTGCCTGACCCGCCGAGTTATTCCAGCACTCTGTGAGACGTCACCTATCCATGTTCTCCACAGATGCTGTCTGACCCGCTGAGTTACTCCAGCACTTCGTGTTAGAGTGATTGAGTGATACAGTGTGGAAACAGGTCCTTCGGCCCAACTTACCCACACCGACCAACATGTCCCGGCTACACTAGCCCCACCTGCCTGCATTTGGTCCATATCCCTCCAAACTTGGCCCAACTATGTACTTGTCTATAGCTGTTTCTTAAATGTTGGGATAGTCGCAGTCTCAACTACCTGCACCGGCAGCTTGTTCCATACACCCACCACCCTCTATTATAAAGTTACCCCTCAGATTCCTATTAAATCTTTTCCCCTTCACCTTGAACCCATGTCCTCTGGTCCCCGATTCCCTCACTCTGGGCAAGAGACTCTGTGCATCTAACTAAATAGTGTTCTATGCAAGATTCCAGCATCAGCAGTTTCTTGTGTCTCCCTCACCTATATCCACCTATCACTTCTGAAGAAGGGTCTCAACCTGAAACATCACTCATTCCTTCTCTCGAGAGATGCTGCATGTCCCGCTGAGTTACTCCAGCATTTTGTATCCACTTATCACTTGCCAGGCTTTGTCTAGCCCCCATCTCTCCTTTCCAGGTTCGTCCCCCCACCCTCTCAACTCAGTCTGAAGAAGAGTCCTGACTCAGAACGTCAGGATCGAATCGTCTGTCCATTCCCTCCAAAGCGGTGGATGAACTCAGTGTGTCAGGCCGCATCTGTAGAGGGAAGGGAATCTAAGGCGACCACTCCCACCTCTCCTTTCCAACTTTCTCCACCACCCACAGCAAGCAGTCTGAAGAAGGATCCTGACCTAGAATGTTGCCTGTCCATGCTCTCCAGAGGTGCAAGTTACTCCAGGAGATTGTGTTTCTTTTTGTAACCCAGCATCTGCAGTTCCTTGTATCGAGACTAGGCGTGCATTTCACCCTTCACTTGCGCTCGGTCCGCCAAGGCGTGCTGGATCTCCCGGTTGCCAACCATTTTAACTCCCCTTCCCATTCCCACACTGGTCTTTCTGTCCTGGGCCTCCTCCATTGCCAGAGTGAGGTGACACGCAAACTGGAGGGCAGCACCTCAAAGCTTACCGCCGAATGACATGAACATTGAATTATCCACATTAAACGGACATCCCCCCCCTCCCTCGTGGGCCCTCTCTTCATCATTCCTCTGTCTCCTCGCTGGCGAAAGGCGTCAGGATTAATCTGGAGTCAGTGCTTCCCGTATTTTAAGTATGTTTTAAAGGTATGTTTTAATGTTTCTAGGTTTGTTTTACATGGGGGGGGGGGGGGTGGGGGTTGGGGGACATTTTTTTTCAGTCATTTACCTCGACGGAAATGCGATTTTTCTCCTTTGCCGAGGATCGCCCATAAGGAGCTCCAACCTCGGGGCCTGTGCACTTTAACACTGTGAAGCCCGCGTTCTCCGGTAAGAAGAGTCCGACTCGGGAGCTCCATGCTGCGGAGTGTTCCAATCCATCCCGACGCCGGAGTTTCCATCATCCTGACGCGAGGGCTTCAGACATCGGACCGTCGGCAGTAGCGACTGCGGAGGGTTCAACAGCCCCGACCACGGGTGAACAAACGAGGAAGATGATTGAACTTTATTTCCTTCCATCACAGTGAGGAATGTGGATTCCGCTGTGGTGGATGTTTCTGTTAAATTTTATTTATGTGGCTGTGTGTCTTGTTGCTTTTTACTTAGTATGGCTGTATGGTAACTCAAATATCACTGTACCTTAATTGGCGCATGTGACAGTAAATGTGAACTGAAAACATCCAGTGAATTGGTCTCCACTGCCTTCTGTGGCAGGGAATTCCACAGATTCACAACTCTGGTTGAAAAGGTTTTTCCTCATCTCAGTCCTACATGACCTACCCGTTATTCTTAAACGGTGGCCCCTGGTTCTGATAATATCCTAATTATATAATATAAATTATAACGTAAGGTATTTTATTAAGTAAAGATTAATTTGACTTCTTTGGGTTTTGGGTTTTGAAGCTTTGTAGTTCTGTGCTGTAGAAGAGCTGGGTGATCAGGAAATTGGAGGCCAGCATTCAAACTGCATTCAAGCTGCTTCCTATTGTGCCCAAGCAAAAGATATTGACAATGGTGGAAGATGATGTGTTTCCTGAGAAGGTGCTGGCTTCTGTCAACAGAAGCCTTGAGAGAGGATGTGTTTCCTTTGGAGTTGGGTCTCTGTAAACAGGAACTTCTGTGGGTAATTGATAAAGATCCTTACATTGTTTAAGAAGGTACTGCAGATGATAGACCTTTGACTAAGTTCCTGTTGTTTGGGGGTTTGTAACTAAAGTTTGTGATCGATATAACCATAGCATGAGAAGTGTTGTGTTAGTGACAAGAATGCTTTGAATGGGTATACTCTGTGATTGATATGTTAGACGTCATTGCTCCAACTCTGTATAAACATGTGACTATGTTTCCAAAATACTATAAAAAAAGATGCTGTATGTCTTTGTTCATTAGAGTGATGGCCCAGGAGGGTTAAGTATGTGTTGCATACTTGACTTTGTATCCCCTGGCACTCTCGCCGGCTAAATGATCAGTAAAGCTTGTGTTGGTTGATCTAACTTATTGTAAGTTGTCTGTTTTAAGAAATGAACCTTAACAGTTCTGGATTCCACCAACATGGGGAACATGTTTCCTGCATCTACCCTGTCCAATCCCTTACTAATTTTATATGATTCTATAAGATTCCCGCTCATCCTTCTGAATTCCAGTGAATACAAGCCCAGTCGACCCATTCTTTCAACATATGTCAGTCCCGCCATCCCAGGAATTAACATTGTGAACCTACGCCGCACTCCCTCAATAGCAAGAATGTCCTTCCTCAAATTAGGAGACCAAAACTGCACACAATTCTCCAGGTGTGGTATCACTGGGGCCCTGTACGACTGCAGTAGGACCTCCTTGCTCCAAAACTCAACCCTTCTCACTATGAAGGCCAACATGCCATTAGCTTTCTTCAGTGCCTGCTGTAACTGCATGCTTACTTTCAGTTGCTGACGTACAAGGACACCCAGGTCTCGTTGTACTTCCCATTTTCCTAACCTGACACTTCAGATAATACAGAGTGCTGGAGTAATACCTTACACTTCCTCATCTCTGTGTCTCCCTCTCCTGTGACTCTCAGTCTGAAGAAGGTTCCTTTACTCCAGAGATGCTGTCTGCCCCGCTGAGTTACTCCAGCATTGTGTCTGTCTATGAAGAACAAGTGGATAGGGAACATTTTTTTGAGTCACGACCCTTCTTCAGACCTGAAACATCGTCTATCCACATTGACCAGAGATGCTGCCTGACCTGAATTACGCCAGCACTCTGAAACGTCACCTATCCATGTTCTCCACAGATACTGCCTGACGCGCTGAGTTACTCCAACACTCTGAAACGTCATCTACCCATGTTCTCCAGTGATGTTGCCTGACCCGTTGAGTTACTCCAGCACTTTGTGTCTATTGAACAAGAGCATCCATATACAACTACCTGTCCCGTCCAAAGCTCAATGAATAACCACTCTACACATCACACACAGCTTTTACTTGAAAGTCTTTCATGCTTTGCTTAGGGTAGTTATCATTAACCATTTCACACAAGTGGTTAATGACTAGTTCACCTTAACTTTGAAACGTCACCGATCTTTGTTTGTCTTCAATATTCAGACCAATGGCGCAATGTCCCACTCCTGCTCCTATTTTTCTGTTTCCCTGGTTTCAGGGCTTTTACAAATGTTGGTATAGAAACATAGAAAATAGGTGCAGGAGTAGGCCATTCGGCCCTTCGAGCCTGCACCGCCATTCAATATGATCATGGCTGATCATCCAACTCAGTATCCTGTACCTGCCTTCTCTCCATAACCCCTGATCCCTTTAGCCACAAGGGCCACATCTAACTCCCTCTTAAATATAGCCAATGAACTGACCTCAACTACCTTCTGTGGCAGAGAATTCCACAGATTCACCACTCTGTGTGAAAAATGTTTTTATCATCTTGATCCTAAAAGACTTTCCCCTTATCCTTTAACTGTGACCCCCTTGTTCTGGACTTCCCCAACATCGGGAACAATCTTCTTGCATCTAGCCTGTCCAACCCCTTAAGAATTTTGTAAGTTTCTATAAGATCCCCCCTCAATCTTCAAAATTCTAGCGAGTACAAGCCGAGTCTATCCAGTCTTTCTTCATATGAAAGTCTTGCCATCCCAGGAATCAGTCTGGTGTACCTTCTCTGTACTCCCTCTATGGCAAGAATGACTTTCCTCAGATTAGGAGACCAAAATTGTACGCAATACACCAGGTGTGGTCTCCATGTGTGGTACAATTGCAGTAGAACCTCCCTGCTCTTATACTCAAATCCTTTTGCTATGAATGCTAACATTCCATTCGCTTTCTTCACTGCCTGTTGCACCTGCATGCCTACTTTCAATGACTGGTGTACCATGACACCAGTCTCGTTGCATCTCCCCTTTTCCTAATCGGCCACCATTCAGATAATAGTCTACTTTCCTGATTTTGCCAGCAAAATGGATAACCTCACATTTATCCACATTATACAGCATCTGCCATGAATTTGCCCACTCACCCAACCTATCCAAGTCACCCTGCAGCCTCCTAGCATCCTCCTCACAGCTAACACTGCCCCTCCCAGCTTCGTGTCATCTGCAAACTTGGAGATGTTGCATTCAATTCCCTCATCCAGATCATTAATGTATATTGTAAATAGCTGGGGTCCCAGCACTGAGCCTTGCGGTACCCCACTAGTCACTGCCTGCCATTCTGAAAAGGACCCGTTTACTGCTACCCTTTGCTTCCTGTCTGCCAGCCAGTTCTCTATCCACATCAATACTGAACGCCCAATACCGTGTGCTTTAAGTTTGCATAATAATCTCTTACGTGGGACCTTGTTGAAATCCTTCTGAAAGTCCAGATATAACACATCCACTGGTTCTCCCTTATCCACTCTACTAGTTACATCCTCGAAAAACTCTATAAGATTCGTCAGACATGATTTACCTTTCATAAATCCATGCTGACTTTGTCCAATGATTTCACCACTTTTCAAATGTGCTGCTATCACATTTTTAATAACTGACTATCATTTTCCCCACTACCGATGTAAGACTAACTGGTCTGTAATTCCCCGTTTTCTCTCTCCCTCCCTTTTTAAAAAGTGTGGTTACATTAGCTACCCTCCAATCCTCAGGATCTACTCCAAAATCTAAAGAGTTTTGAAAAATTATCACATCCACTATTTCTGGGGCTACTTCCTTAAGTACTCTGGGATGCAGCCAATCTGGTCCTGGGGAATTATCGGCCTTTAATCCATTCAATTTACCCAACACCACTTCCCGGCTAACCTGGATTTCACTCAGTTCCTCCATCTCATTTGAACCCCGGTCCCCTGCTACTTCCGGCAGATTAATTATGTCTTCCTTAGTGAAGACAGAACCAAAGTAGTTATTCAATTGGTCTGCCATATCCTTGTTCCCCATGATCAATTCACCTGTTTCTGACTGCAAGGGACCTACATTTGTTTTAACTAATCTTTTTCTCTTCACATATCTATAAAAACGTTTGCAGTCAGTTTTTATGTTCCCTGCCAGTTTTCTTTCATAATCTATTTTCCCTTTCCTAATTAAGCCCTTTTTTCCTCCTCTGCTGGACTCCCAGTCCTCTGGAAGGCTTCTTTTTCTGGCTAATTTGTACGCTTCATCTTTTGTTTTGATACTATCCCTGATTTCCCTTGTTATCCATGGATGCACTACCTTCCATGATTTATTCTTTTGCCAAACTGGGATGAACAGTTGTTGTAGTTCATCCATGCAGTCTTTAAATGCCTTCCATTGCATATCCACCGTCAACCCTTTAAGAATCAATTGCCAGTCTATCTTCGCCAATTCACGTCTCAAAGCCTCAAAGTTACCTTTCTTTAAGTTCAGAACCCTTGTTTCTGAATTAACAACATCACTCTCCATCCTAATGAAGAACTCAACCATATTATGGTCACTCTTGCCCAAGGGGCCATGCACAACAAGACTGCTAACTAACCCTTCCTCATTACTCAATACCTAGTCTAGAATAGCCTGCTCTCTCGTTGGTTCCTCTACATGTTGGTTTAGAAAACTATCCCGCATACATTCCAAGAAATCCTCTACCTCAGCACCCCTGCCAGTTCTGTCACTGCCCGTGTGCGCGACTTTCGCGCCGTTGAGAGGGGGGCGGGTTTAAAATGCGGTATTTCGGAAGCCTATTCAAATCGATCTTGAACAGCATATTTAGTTGATGAAGAAAAAACGCTTCGACTGCCGTTCTCTGGAATTATTTTTAAACTGCGCTTACTAATTTAATTACTGTAGTAAATTAAAAATCATCTTCTAAAGCCGTGAACGTCGACAACGGGACGGACCTCACGTAGGGGACAAGGCAAGGTACACAGTTTATATTTTCATAAAAAAGTGCTTCTTAGGATACCTTTCAAAATTTCACTTTGCGAGAAGGTGACTTATTCCCCATACGAACCGGCAGTATTTTTCCTGCCGACATGTGGTTTAAATTCACCGCAAATGCAACGTTCCAATTGATCGCGTTCCAGAAAATCTCACTCGCAAGATGATTTAAATGGCCATTAATTTACGGGAATTAAACACTAAATTCCTTCCATTTGGCCTATATATTAATGACAATGACATTTAAAAATCATGTTATAATGTGAATTCTTGTGTGAATGTTATTTGGACACAGGCTATTTAAAAATGTTCATCCTTTCTTAAGAAATTGATAGATGTTTAGAACTAGTACTTGAATTTTGTAATTAGCTACAATTGGGTAACTAACTAATTATATGCTTTAATTTCAGGTCATCCAAGTAAGATTGTTTCATATTTGTTTCAGAATACTTCACTATAACAACTGAAAATGTCTTAATTTTTAAGAAGGTTATGGGCTTTTGACTGTCCTTGATCACAGCTTTTGTGTTAAGTCAATGGAAAAGCAATAGGGAAGAAGTTGCTAATTTCCGAGTATGAAAATGGCCATAACTTTTTTAATACTGAAGATATGAAAGTGAACTAGGTGTCAAATTAAACTTCTTTTTATGCTTTATCTGATGGGACAAATTGCAGACTTGATTTTTAAAATGTCAAAATGTTGTAACATTGCTACGTCTCTCTCTCCCCTCTCCCCTTCTCTCTCTCTCTCTCTCTCTCTCTCTCTCTCTCTCTCTCTCTCTCTCTCTCTCCCTCCCTCCCTCTCTCTCACCGTCCAGTGCGGGTCGGCTCCATCTTGGCCGTGGCATCATTACCGGGCTGAGGCCGCCCCGCTGCTCGACCTCGCAGCCTGCGGGGCCACGGGCCGGGCAGCGACGTCATTTCCGGTCTGATGCCCCTCCCTCCCCCCGCGTTGCGCGGTCTCTCTGACTGCGGGGCAACGTGCGGCGGGCCGTCACGTCATCTCTCTCTGTCTCCGGGGCAACAGGCGGGCGGGATGAGCCGTGAGTACCCGGGCCGGGCGCGGTGAGTGAGAGGCTCCGGTGGATCAGGGCGGGCGCGGACTCGCACCCGGGAGACAGTGACTGAGCCTGGGGTTGGCGGGGCGCTCGGGGAGCCGGGCCTGGGGTCGGGTCCCGCCGCCGGCGCTGCCGCCGCCACACGACCATCAATCTCGGGTGGGGCTGATGGATCTCTCTATCTCTCTCTCTATCTCTACATCTACGGTCAAATAGTAAACGACTGTGGGATAATGTACACATACATCTCTCTATCTGTCTCTCCCTCTCTCAGTATCTTTCTCTGCCTCTCTCTCTCTCCCTCTTTCTCTCTCTATCTCTATCCATCTCTATCTCCCTCTCTCTCTATCTATCAATTTGCAAATTTTCTATTTTAAAAACGTTATTGGCATGATAAAATACATCATATTGCCAAGTATAGAACATAACATACATATTTAAAATGCATAAATATAAATACAATTCAGTATTAATTTCAATTAGTGTGTGCGTGCATGTGTGCATGTTGGTCATTCACCATCTCTCAGGTTATGGCATGCTGTTACGTATTGTGCACCAAGATGTGCCGTATTACCTTCAACAAGGATTATTCTAAGTTTTGATATCTCTATATTACTAAAAGTCTGATCTTGACCGCTTTTGGCCCAATGTGCTGCGATTTCCGAGAGAACGCCGCCACCTATGGACGTCGTTTTTGGGCACCTCGCTCAGAGCCCCCCTCCGCCTACCATGACCGGAGGACATTTCCCATCGAAGAAAAATCAAAGAGATATTAATGTTTTGAAAAAAATTCACCATTCTCTCTGCTGCGCCCGCTGGCGGCAGGTGTGAAGGACAATAAAACCGGAAGTGTAGTGCTTCACTCAGTCTCTGCCAGACCCAGGAAGCGATAGGGTCACGGCTCTCTGAGCTGCGAATAACACTGAACGCATGTCTACTCCACGGTGAGTCCCCTCGATGCGGCTGCTGCCCAATTGTTTGTCTCGCCTTTTTATCCAGTTTCTGTTCACAAAATGGATTTTGGTTGTCAGGTGGCTGCGGCCCAATTGTTTGCCTCGCCTTTTTCAAAAGTTTGTGTTCACAAAATGGATTTTGGTTGTCAGGCGGCTGCAGCCCAATTGCTGCCTCGCCTTTTTTAAAAGTTTGTGTTCACAAAATGGATTTTGGTTGTCAGGTGGCTGCGTCCCAATTGTTTGCCTCGCCTTTTAAAAAGTTTTTGTTCACAAAATGGAATTTGGTTGTCATGTGGCTGCGTCCCAATTGATTGTCTAGCCTTTTAAAAAGTTTGTGTTCAACAAATGGATTTTGGTTGTCAGGTGGCTGCGGCCCAATTGTTTGCCTCGCCTTTTAAAAAAGTTCGTGTTCACAAAATGGATTTTGGTTGTCAGTTGGCTGCGGCCCAATTGCTGCCTCGCCTTTTTAAAAAGTTTGTGTTCACAAAATGGATTTTGGTTGTCAGGTGGCTGTGGCCCAATTGTTTGCCTCGCCTTTTAAAAAGTTTGTGTTCACAAAATGGATTTTGGTTGTCAGGTGGCTGCGGCCCAATTGCTGCCTCGTCTTTTTAAAAAGTTTGTGTTCACAAAATGGATTTTGGTTGTCAGGTGGCTGCGTCCCAATTCTTTGCCTCGCCTTTTTTTAAAGTTTGTGTTCACAAAATGGAATTTGGTTGTCATGTGGCTGCGACCCAATTGTTTGCCTTGCCTTTTTTTTTAAAGTTTGTGTTCACAAAATGGATTTTGGTTGTCAGTTGGCTGCGGCCCAATTGCTGTCTCGCCTTTTAAAAAAGTTTGTGTTCAGAAAATGGATTTTGGTTGTCAGGTGGCTGCGTCCCAAGTGTTTGCCTCGCCTTTTTTAAAAGTTTGTGTTCACAAAATGGATTTTGGTTTCGGGTGACTGCGGCCCAATTGTTTGCCTCGCCTTTAAAAAAAAATTTTGTTCACAAAATGGAATTTGGTTTTCAGGTGGCTGCGGCACAATTGTTTGCCTCGCCTTTTAAAAAAGTTTGTGTTCACAAAATGGATTTAGGTTGTCAGGTGGCTACGGCCAAATTGTTTGCCTCGACTTTTTTAACAGTTTGTGTTCACAAAATGGATTTTGGTTGTCAGGTGGCTGCGTCCCAATTGTTTGCCTCGCCTTTTAAAAAGTTTGTGTCACAAAATGGATTTTGGTTGTCAGGTGGCTGCGGCCCAATTGTTTGCCTCGCCTTTTTTTTAAAGTTTGTGTTCACAAAATGGATTTTGGTTGTCAGGTGGCTGCAGCCCAATTGTTTGCCTCGCCTTTTTAAAAAGCTTGTGTTTACAAAACGGATTTTGGTTATCAGGTGGCTGAGGCCCAATTGTTTGCCTCGTCTTTTTTAAATGTTTGTGTTCACAAAATGGATTTTGGTTGTCATGTGGCTGTGACCCAATTGTTTATCTCGCCTTTTTTTAAAGTTTGTGTTCACAAAATGGATTTTGGTTGTCAGGTGGCTGCGGCCCAATTGTTTGCCTCGCCTTTTTGAAAAGTTTGTGTTCACAAAATGGATTTTGGTTGTCATTTGGCTGCGACCTGATTGTTTGTCTCGCCTTTTTTTAAAGTTTGTATTCACAAAATGGATTTTGGTTGTCGGGTGGCTGCAGCCCAATTGTTTGCCTCACCTTTTAAAAAAAAAATTGTGTTCACAAAATGGAATTTGATTTTCAGGTGGCTGCAGCCCAATTGTTTGCCTCGCCTTTTTGAAAAGTTTGTGTTCACAAAATGGATTTTGGTTATCAGGTGGCTGCGGCCCAATTGTTTGCCTCGCCTTTTTAAAAAGTTTGTGTTTACAAAACGGATTTTGGTTGTCAGGTGGCTGAGGCCCAATTGTTTGCCTCGCCTGTTTAAAATGTTTGTGTTCACAAAATGGAATTTGGTTGTCAGGTAGCTGCAGCCCAATTGTTTGCCTCGCCTTTTTTAAAAGTTTGTGTTCACAAAATGGAATTTGGTTTTCAGGTGGCTGCAGCCCAATTGTTTGCCTCGCCTTTTAAAAAGTTTGTGTTCACTAAATGGATTTTGGTTGTCAGGTGGCTGTGGCCAAATTGTTTACCTCGCCTTTTTTTTAAAGTTTGTGTTCACAAAATGGATTTTGGTTGTCAGGTGGCTGCGGCCCAATATTTTGCCTCGCCTTTTTAAAAAGCTTGTGTTTACAAAACGGATTTTGGTTGTCAGGTGGCTGAGGCCCAATTGTTTGCCTCGCCTTTTTAAAATGTTTGTGTTCACAAAATGGATTTTGGTTGTCAGGTGGCTGCGGCCCAATTGTTTCCCTCGCGTTTTTTTAAAAGTTTGTGTTCACAAAATGGATTTTGGTTGTCATGTGGCTGCGACCCAATTGTTTGCCTCGCCTTTTTTAAATTTTTTTTTTTTTTTTTAATTTAGTAGTATTTTTATTGGAAGTAAAAACATGTTATGGTAAAAACATTTCATGTATATCGATCATACATTATTAATATTATCAATTGTGGATCGATATTGCTTCTAGTTTTTTTTAATAGATAAAAAGTAAGAAAGAAAGTGAGAAAAAATAACACAAATGTCAAGATTTAAAAAAAAAGAGTGGAATGATTTACTAATAATACATCATTGGAGATAGGTTCGTAGGTTATAAAGTATAACTTTTCATCTATTCCTAAGTTCAAGCATCAGTTAGGTTCCCGTGCCGAACCGATCTACCCCTTCGAATAATGAATGGAGACCATATTCTAACAAAAAGTTCTTGTTTGTCCATTAAGACAAGTCTGATTCTTTCCAGGTGTAGGGTCTCCGACATTTCCATAATGCACATTTTAATTGTGGGGATTTTAGGGCCTTTCCAAAATTTTAATATTAATATTTACCCAGTTATTATACTGTAGTCTAGGAAGTTTCTTTGGCTTGTTGTGAGTGTTAGACTTTGTTCTGATATTCCAAGTATTATTAGTTTTGAGTCGGGATCCCATTTAGTATTGACAACTTCAGAAATTATTCTAAAAATATCAATCCAGAAATTTTTAATTTTTATACAATTTACAAAAGTATGTGTTAAGTTAGCCTCTCGATGCTGACATTTATCACAGATAGGAGAGATATGTGGGAAAATTCTATTTAGTTTTGTTTTAGAATAATGTAATCTGTGTAATAATTTAAATTGTATTAAAGCATGTCTGGCATTTAACGAGCATTGATGTATATATTGTAGACTTTCATCCCAAATATCTTTCGTTATAGGTTGGCCTAATTCATTTTCCCATGTGTGTCTATATGATTCCATCGATGGGACCTCATTATCTAAGAGGGTGTTATAAATATAAGTTATTAATTTTTCTGTATTAGGATGTTTATTCCAACATTCGTCAAGGATTTCTGGTTCCCTAGTCCTATAATTTTGTGTATTGGATTTAACATAATCTCTAAGTTGTAGATATCTGAAAAAATTATTTGAATGTAGTCTGTAGATCTGTTGTAGCTCCTGAAATGAAAGAAAAGTGCCTTTCCTATAAAGATGTCCCATCTTTATAATTCCGTAATTTTTCCATTGTGTGAAACCTTTATCCAATATGGAAGGTTTAAATAAAGGGTTGTTTACAATGGGAAAATAAAGTGATATATTATCCAATTTTAATGACTTTTTTAGTTGTTTCCAGACTCGTATACCACTATGTATTATCGGGTTTTCCCTATAGGGTTTTTTGTGCAATTTTGTGGGAGGAAACATAATCGCACCAATTTCAAAAGGCAAACAGTCGTCCTTTTCCATCCTTAGCCAATCTGGTTGCTCATCCATTTCTTCCAGCCAGAAATTCATGTTTTTAATATGGACTGCCCAAAAATAGAACAAAAAATTTGGCAAAGCTAAACCTTCATTTATCTTTGATTTACATAAATGTTTTTTGCTTATTCTATGATTCTTATAATCCGAGATGAAACTTGTAACAATGGAATCGACTTTAAAAAATAAATAAAAAAATTGGGATATATGTCGGAATTGATTGAAATAGGTACAGTAATTGCGGTACAAAAATCATTTTTATAGCATTTATTCTACCAAACATTGAAATGGGAAGTGTTTTCCAATACTGAATATTCTTATGTAGTTTATTCAGTAAAGGTGGAAAGTTTAATTTAAATAAAAGAGTATATGTCTTAGTTACATAAATTCCTAAATATTTACATTTTTCCTTAACTATTTTAAAAGGAAATTGTTGTAGTGTATGTAAATTGAGTTCCGTTATTGGCATGATTTCATAGATACATAGATACATAGAAAATAGGTGCAGGAGTAGGCCATTCGGCCCTTCGAGCCTGCACCGCCATTCAATACGATCATGGCTGATCATCCAACTCATTATCCCGTACCTGCCTTCTCTCCATACCCCCTGATCCCTTTAGCCACAAGGGCCACATCTAATTCCCTCTTAAATATAGCCAATGAACTGGCCTCAACTACCCTCTGTGGCAGAGAGTTCCAGAGATTCACCACTCTCTGTGTGAAAAAGTTTTTCCTCATCTCGGTCTTAAAGGATTTCCCCCTTATCCTTAAGCTGTGACCCCTTGTCCTGGACTTCCCCAACATCGGGAACAATCTTCCTGCATCTAGCCTGTCCAACCCCATAAGAATTTTGTACGTTTCTATAAGATCCCCTCTCAATCTCCTAAATTCTAGCGAGTATAAGCCAAGTCTATCCAGTCTTTCTTCATATGAAAGTCCTGACATCCCAGGAATCAGTCTGGTGAACCTTCTCTGCACTCCCTCTATGGCTATAATGTCCTTCCTCAGATTTGGAGACCAAAACTGTACGCAATACTCCAGGTGTGGTCTCACCAAGACCCTGTACAACTGCAGTAGAACCTCCCTGCTCCTATACTCAAATCCTCTTGCTATGAAGGCCAACATACCATTTGCTTTCTTCACTGCCTGCTGCACCTGCATGCCTACTTTCAATGACTGGTGTACCATGACACCCAGGTCTCGCTGCATCTCCCCATTTCCTAATCGGCCACCATTTAGATAATAGTCTGCCTTCCCGTTTTTGCTACCAAAGTGGATAACCTCACATTTATCCACATTATACTGCATCTGCCAAACATTTGCCCACTCACCCAGCCTATCCAAGTCACCTTGCAGTCTCCTAGCATCCTCCTCACAGCTAACACTGCCCCCCAGCTTAGTGTCATCCGCAAACTTGGAGATGTTGCTTTCAATTCCCTCGTCCAGATCATTAATATAAATTGTAAATAGCTGGGGTCCGAGCACTGAGCCTTGCGGTACCCCACTAGTCACTGCCTGCCATTGTGAAAAGGACCCGTTTACTCCTACTCTTTGCTTCCTGTTTGCCAGCCAGTTCTCTATCCACATCAATACTGAACCCCCAATACCGTGTGATTTAAGTTTGTATCCTAATCTCTTATGTGGTACCTTGTCGAAAGCCTTCTGAAAGTCCAGATACAACACATCCACTGGTTCTCCCTTATCCACTCTACTAGTTACATCCTCGAAAAATTCTATAAGATTTGTCAGACACGATTTACCTTTCGTAAATCCATGCTGACTTTGTCCAATGATTTCACCACTTTCCAAATGTGCTGCTATCCCATCTTTAATAACTGACTCTAGCAGTTTCCCCACTACCGATGTTAGACTAACTGGTCTGTAATTCCCCGTTTTCTCTCTCCCTCCCTTCTTAAAAAGTGGGGTTACGTTTGCTACCCTCCAATCCTCAGGAACTACTCCAGAATCTAAAGAGTTTTGAAAAATTATCACTAATGCATCCACTATTTCTGGAGCTACTTCCTTAAGTACTCTGGGATGCAGCCTATCTGGCCCTGGTGATTTATCGGCCTTTAATCCATTCAATTTACCCAACACCACTTCCCGACTAACCTGGATTTCACTCAGTTCCTCCATCTCCTTTGACCCGCGGCCCCCTGCTATTTCCGGCAGATTATTTATGTCTTCCTTAGTGAAGACGGAACCAAAGTAGTTATTCAATTGGTCTGCCATATCCTTGTTCCCCATGATCAATTCACCTGTTTCTGACTGCAAGGGACCTACATTTGATTTAACTAATCTCTTTCTCTTCACATATCTATAAAAACTTTTGCAGTCAGTTTTTATGTTCCCTGCCAGTTTCCTTTCATAATCTATTTTCCCTTTCCTAATTAAGCCCTTTGTCCTCCTCTGCTGGTCTCTGAATTTCTCCCAGTCCTCTGGTATGCTGCTTTTTCTGGCTAATTTGTACGCATCATCTTTTGCTTTGATACTATCCCTGCTTTCCCTTGTTATCCACGGATGCACTACCTTCCTTGATTTATTCTTTTGCCAAACTGGGATGAACAATTTTTGTAGTTCATCCATGCAGTCTTTAAATGCCTTCCATTGCATATCCACCGTCAACCCTTTTAGAACTAATTGCCAGTCAATCTTGGCCAATTCACGTCTCATACCCTCAGTTACCTTTCTTTAAGTTCAGAACCGTTGTTTCTGAATTAACAATGTCACTCTCCATCCTAATGAAGAACTCAACCATATTATGATCACTCTTGCCCAAGGGGGCACGCACAACAAGTCTACTAACTAACCCTTCCTCATTACTCAATACCCAGTCTAGAATAGCCTGCTCTCTCGTTGGTTCCTCTACATGTTGGTTTAGATAACTATCCCTCATACATTCCAAGAAATCCTCTTCCTCAGCACCCCTGCCAATTTGATTCACCCAATCTATATGTAGATTGAAGTCACCCATTATAACTGTTTTGCCTTTGTTGCAATTAATTCTATATCCCGAAAACTGAGTTATTAAATTTAATAGGTTTGGAATGCTAGTTTCTGGCTTTGTAATATATATTAATACATCATCTGCATATAAAGAGATTTTATTCATTGTGTCTTTAGTATTATACCCGTATATTTCTGGTGTGGGCTCTAACACTTTCTGCTAATGGTTCAATTGCAAGAGCGAATAATAATGGGGATAGCGGGCATCCTTGTCTACAACCTCTAGAAAGATTGAATTTAGTTGATAACATTTGGTTTGTTCATATTCTAGCTGTTGGGTTAGAATATAAAAGTTTAACCCATGTGCAGTACTTCTCTCCCAATTTAAATTTTTCCATCACCGAAAATAAATATGACCATTCTACCTGATCAAATGCTTTTTCAGCATCTAACGATAACATTGCTAGGTCTGCATTAGCTATTTTATTTGAGTATATAATATTGAATAGTCGTCTCAGATTATAAAATGAGTAACGTTTTGGAATAAAACCTGTTTGGTTGGGGTGTATTAATTTGTTAATCACTAAACTCAATCTATGAGATAGGATTTTAGTTAATATTTTCTGATCAGGATTTAAGAGAGTTATTGCTCTATATGAACCTGGGTCTTCAAGATCCTTATCAGTTTTTGGTATAAGTGTTATTGTAGATGCGTTTAAAGTTTCTGGGAGTTTCTGTTGAGTATAAGCATATTTATACAGTGTCTGTTAGCGTGGGGAAATCAGATCATAATTTTTAAAATAAATTTCAGAGCTTAGGTCGTCAGGACCTGCGGCCTTTCCGTTTTTTAAAGATCTAATTGAGTCTTCGATATCTTTTACCGTTATTTCAGCCCCTAGTAATTCTCTCTCATTCAGATCTAAACCCGTAAGATTACATTTCTGTAAAAATGCTTCCATTCCTGCTGATTGTTCTGTCACTTTAGTTGAGTAAAGTTTTTGATAGTATTGTAAAAATCTGTCATTGATATCTTTGGGCAGTGTTAATATTTCTCCATTGTCTGATCTAATTTTATAAATAGTTTTTTCCCCGTCCAGTTTACGAAGTTGACGTGCTAAAAGTTTTTGTGGTTCATCACCAAATTCAAAATTTAATTGTTTTGTATGTTGATAAAGTTTTATAACTTGGTCTGAGTATATTTTATTTAACTTGTATTTCAGTGCTGCAATTTTATTATGTTTTGCCATAGAAGGTGCTACTGCGTTTTCTATCTAATTGCCTAATTTCCATTTCCAATGTCTGTTGTTTAGCCCTACTCTCTTTATTAAGAAATGCCTGGGAGATTAATGCTCCTTGTACAAATGCTTTAAATGTTTCCCAAAGAAGGGAAGCAGAAATTTCAGGGTGGTCATTAACCTCAAAAAACATATTAATCTGTTTTACAAGGTATTCATGACATACCTTTTCATTTAATATTGGGGGTTAAGTCTCCATTGTGTCTGTTTCTCGGTAATTCCGTTTAGTTTAATCATAAATGTTAGTGGAGCATGGTCCTAGATTATAATATTATGATATTGCGAGTTGTAGGTAAATGGAATAAGTTTAGAGTCTAATAAGAAATAGTGTAACCTTGAGCAGGTTTTATGCACCGGTGAATAAAATGAATATTCTCGTCCGGTTGGATTTTCAATTCTCCAGACATCCTTGATGTTGGTAGTATTAATATATGGGTTTAAAAATTCACTTGACTGAGATTTTAATTTTCTTTGAGTCGATGATCTGTCTAAATAAGAATCTAGTGTACAATTTAAATCTCCACCAATTATTAAGTTATATAGTGTGCATTCCGGGATAGTATTGAGTATTCTCTTGAAAAACAATGGGCTATCGAAATTTGGTCCATATACATTAAGAAGAGTCACTCTTTTTGAGTATAACTCGCCTACTAATACAATATATCTTCCATCAATATCTTCTGTAGTTGATATATGTTTAAAAGGTATACCGTTATGGATTAATATTGCAACCCCTCTAGATTTATGTGAGAATGAAGAGTGATATGTTTTAGCAATCCATTTTGCTTTCAATCTGTGCTGCGCTTCCTTTTTAAGATGTGTTTCCTGGAGGAATATTATATCTGCTTTAAGTGATTTTAAATGAGCTAATACTTTACCTCTTTTGATTGGTTCATTAATTCCCTTAACATTCCAACTGCAAAATGTAATTCCTTCACCCCCAATTTTCATATTAACGTCTTGCATCTTATAATTAAGGTGGTCTATGATGGAGCAAATGGTTCAGCACATTAAACCCTACCTTACACCCGAATATCAGATAGATGAATTTTAGATCTCGTAGATTTTCCTCCCGGACATATCTCCTTGAGTAAAACATAATTCCATTCAAAATAAAAATTATGAAATAATATCAAATAGAAAAAGTAAAAAAGTATTATATTAGTAAAGTGTAAAAGAAATTAAAAAACTACATCTATAGTTGGTGCAGTTAGTGATAGCCACCCTAATGTGGCTAGACATCTAAGGACTTCCGTAGCCTTTGGTAAAAAAAAGTATTACTCGCTCCGTACTTTCCTTGAAAGAAAAGTTGCAATTTCAATAAAAACAGTATATGGGGAGGGGAAACGATAGTTATATTCCATTGGTGGAATAATTATTAGTCTCAAAGTAAAATATTAGTCTCGTATATCAAAAATATTAGTCAAGGATTAGTCAAAAGTATCAAAGAAAAAACGTCCTAAATTTTTATTAATAAATTGCCTGAATCACACATTACTTATGATTCATACTTTTAGCTAATTCTGTTGATCCAGTTAACAATAATTAATCATAATTAGTAATCATGATTAGTAGTAATTAGTAATAATTAGTACTGAAATATAAATATTATATATCAATAGCAAGATAACTACTCAATTCTCATTATAAATTTTAAGCAGTCCTTAAGTATAGCAATTTAAAGTGCAATTTCTTCTCTGTGGGGTAACGATGTCCGGTACTATCAGGTGTATGTTGCGTGTTGAGTGTTATTCAATCCTTGGTCTCAGCCTCGCTCTCGATGTTCTCGATGTTCTGGGCGAGTTCAAGAGCTTCTGTGTGTTTGATGAAGAAATATTCATTCTTGTCGTAGGTGATTCTCAGTGTTGCGGGGTACATCAGTCCATATCTCAGATTTTTTATATTAAGTATTCTTGTGTCTGTAAACAGTGCTCTTTTCTTGGCGACCTCCTCAGGGTAATCTCGAAATAAACTGATCTTATCTCCTTCAAATACGAGATTTCTGCTGCGAACGATTTTCGTCATCATATCCTCCAAAACATGATCATATTGCACCTTCACTATCAGTTGTCTTGGTGGGGCACCCTCCTTTGGAAGGCGTCTCAATGCTCTGTGTGCCCGAGCAAGTAAAGGTACTTGATCAAGATTTAAAAAAAATTCAATAGATCTGCGGCAAATTCACGGGGGTCATGATTCCCCTCTCTGCCTTCCCGAACGCCCACAATTCTTAAATTCTGGCGTCTTTGACGTCCCTCCGTTAATACTTTTTTCAGTTATTTAATGCAATAAGTCTGATAAACTTGTTCTCGGAGAGAAGCTTTTTTGTAGTTTTAGAGCTTGTTTCAGCAATTTGCTCTAATTCAATTACAATTTTATGTTGTCGATCTAGTGCCTGGGTGATGGGATCCAACTTGGAATTAAATCTGGATTCCATCTAATTCAAGTTAGCATTTACCTCTTCAATCTTTTGATTAAGATTTTCTTCCATGTAATTTCTTCTTTAAAAATTTTCAATTCTTCCTTAAAGTTCTGTTTAAGTTTTTTCAATTATTCCATTATCTTTGCGATTTCTTGTGTGAGGAAACTTCTTAGTTCTTCTACATCTGTTTTTTTCTTCTTTGAGATGTCTTCATGGGACGATGTTAGAACTGAGCCCGAGGCATCAGTCGGGTCTACTTCTCTGCCCTTACCGGTTTTTCTCGTCTTGGGGGGTGGGGGAGGGGTATGTTGTGTAAACATACCGCCGGTGTCGCGTGCCTGATGACGTCACACGGTTACTGCAAGCAGCCGGTGCCGTTGTACTGCAAGTAAGTCCCATTCTTTTCCCCCGTTTTCAAGCGGATTTTTGCGGAGCTAGTCGGCGCGAGTCTCGCTTACTCTGCTGTCCCACCAGCGGGTGCACGCCGGTGACCGTCCCGTCCCCAGTGTGGACAGCGCTTTGCCAAGTTCACCCACGCCCCGTCTCAACAGCACATGCACACCAGTGGCTAGCCCTACGACTACCCATACTGTGGTGAGGCATTTGACAGCTCGCGGGGGTTGCGGCAGCACCGGCGGGCCCACGCCGGCGAGCAGCTGTTCCCACTGTGACAAGAGAGCAAGGGGGCTGCGGGAGCACTAGCGGATACACAGCAGAGACCCTTTGTGTGCGCTGAGTGTGGCAAGGGTTTCACCCGCATGTCCAGCCTGTGGCAGCATTGGCGTACCCACAGCGGTGAGCCTCCCTTCCCCTGTCCGTCCTGTGGTAAGGGCTTCACCCGCCTTGATCACCTGTGAAGCAATGGTGAGTCCACACCGGCTAGCACCCCTTCACCTGCCCGCTCTGTGGTAAGGCCTTTGCCCGCTCCTCCAGCCTGCTGGCACGCTGCGATGTGGATAGATAGGCGCTGTTTATGTAGAGACAAAATGCTGGAAGGAATGGGTAACGTTTCTTGTCGAGACCCTCCTCAGTCTCGACCCGAAATGTCACCCAGACTTTCTCTCCAGAGATGCTGCCTGACCCACTGAGTTATTCCAGCATTTTGGGTCCTTTTTTGTAAACCAGCATCTGCAGTTCTTTGTTTTTAAACCATTCTGGTTAACACTCTCTGCACCTTCCCCAAAGCCTCCACATCAGTCCTGTAATGGAGTGACCAGAACTGTATGCAATACTCCAAACGCTACCTGACCAATGTCCATTAAAGCTGCACATATACATTCCTCTCTCCTTATCTCACATCCTTTTATCTCCTTATTTTCCCTCGCCTCTGTCACTTACTTCACTCATCTGCCGATCACCCCCTCATCAGTTAACATAGTGTTAGTCTGAAGAAGGGTCCTGACCCGAAATGTCACCTATCCATGTTCCCCACACATGCTGCCTGACCCGCCGAGTTACTCCAGCACTCTGTGAAATGTCACCTATCCATGTTCCCCACAGATGCTGCCTGACCCGCCGAGTTATTGCAGCACTCTGTGAGACATCATGTATCCATGTTCTCCACAGATGCTGCCAGACTTGTTGAGTTACTCCAGCACTTCGTGTTAGAGTCATAGAGTGATACAGTGTGGAAACAGGACCTTCGGCCCAACTTGCCCACAGCAACCAACATGTCCCGGCTACACTAGCCCCACCTGCCTGCATTTGGTCCATATCCCTCCAAACTTGGCCTACCTATGTAACTGTCTATAGCGGGGAGCCGGGCCTGGGCCTGGGGTCGGGCCTGCGCCGGGTCCCGCCATCGCAACACGACCATCAATCTCGGGTGGGGCTGATGGGTGGGCGCCATGCGGCCGGGGTGGTGGAGGAGTCATGTGAGGAAAGGGTTAATAGGTATAGTTGATTTAAACTAAGAACCCTTAGTATAGTAGAGAGAAAATGCGTTCATCATCACGAACACCCGACACACGGATAGATAATAGCCATGAGTACAAATGGTGACATTTCAAGGAGCAAAATGGAGATGAGACAGTCCGGGATAGAACTGGGATAAAGGTCATGAACAACTCTCATGGGCAATGAACACATGAATATGTAAACACGCCCATCATGACGAGATGTCTCATTTAAATGTACATGCGATGTATAATGTGGGAGGCACCAGGGGCGGTACCGGTACCGGTAGAGTGTGCACCTCAGTGCTCTGATTTGAAAGGAGCGCGAAGGGGAGGAATAAATTTTACACCTCACAGTCATGTCGCTGCTGAGGGGAGTGGGGAGTCGGGACACAGTCTCTCTCTCTCTCTGTCTCTCTGTTTCTATCTAGCTCTCTCTATCTGTCTCTCTCTCCATCTCTCTCTGTCTCTCTCTGTCTCTCTCTGTCTCTCTCTCTGTCTCTCTCTCTGTCTCTCTCTCTGTCTATCTCTCTGTAGCAATGTTACAACATTTTGAGATTTTAAAAATCAAGTCTGCAATTTATCCCATCAGATAAAGCATAAAAATAAGTTTAATTTGACACCTAATTCACTTTCATATCTTCAGTATTAAAAAAGTTATGGCCATTTTCATACTCAGAAATTAGCATCTTGTCCCCTATTGCTTTTCCATTGACTAACACAAAAGCTGTGATCGAGGACAGTCAAAAGCCCATAACTTTCTCAAACATTAAGAGAACTTAATAAAATTTTCAGTTATTATAGATTGAAGCATTCTGAAACAAATATGAAACAATCTTACTTGGATGACCTGAAATTAAAGCATTTAATTAGTTAGTTACCCAATTGTAGCTAATTACAAAATTCAAGTACTAGATCTAAATATCTATCCATTTCTTAAGAAAAGGTTAACATTTTTAAAAAGCCTAAGTGTCCAAATAACATTCGCACAATAATTCACAATATAACATTATTTTTAAATCTCATTGTCATTAATTTATAGGCCAAATGGAAAGAATTTATTGTTTAATTCCTGTAAATTAATGGCCATTTAAATCATCTTGCGAGTGGGATTTTGTGGAACGCGCTGGTTTGGAACGCTGCGGTTGCACTGAATTAAACCCCAATATCGGCAGGAAAAATACTGCCGGTTCGTATATTTAAATAATCACATTTTCGCAACTTGAAATTTTTATTAAAGGCATCCTAAGAAGCAAGTTTATATGAAAAAATATACCTTGCCTTGTCCCGTGCGTGAAATCCGTCCCGTTGTCGGCGTTGACGGCATTTGGAGATGATTTTAATTTTACTCCAACAATTAAATTATAAAGCGCTAATTTTAATAAACTTAATAAAACGGCAGTCAAAGCGATATTTCTTCAACTATTTAGCCTGTTCAAGATCGTTTAGAACAGGCTGCCGAAATATCGCATTTTAAACCCGCCCCCTCTCAAAGGCGCCAAAGTCACGGACACAGGCAGTGACAGAACTGCAGCGCCGCTGAAGGTAAGTTTTGTAACATACCTACTCTCTGTCTATCTATCTCTCTCTCCCTCTCTCTCTGTGGGATGTACACAGCTACATTGGACGTTGAGGTGGGGCCCGTCTGTGGGGCGCGGGCTCCCGCAGGCTGCCTCGCTGTTGCAGCCAGTCTCAAGTCAGTTTCATAGATACATAGAAAATAGGTGCAGGAGTAGGCCATTCGGCCCTTCGAGCCTGCACCGCCATTCAATATGATCATGGCTGATCATCCAACTCAGTATCCCGTACCTGCCTTCTCTCCATACCCCCTGATCTCTTTAGCCACAAGGGCCACATCTAACTCCCTCTTAAATATATCCAATGAACTGGCCTCAACTACCCTCTGTGGCAGAGAGTTCCAGAGATTCACCACTCTCTGTGTGAAAAAAGTTTTTTCTCATCTCGGTCTTAAAGGATTTCCCCCTTATCCTTAAGCTGTGACCCCTTGTCCTGGACTTCCCCAACATCGGGAACAATCTTCCTGCATCTAGCCTGTCCAACCCCATAAGAATTTTGTACGTTTCTATAAGATCCCCTCTCAATCTCCTAAATTCTAGCGAGTATAAGCCAAGTCTATCCAGTCTTTCTTCGTATGAAAGTCCTGACATCCCAGGAATCAGTCTGGTGAACTTTCTCTGCACTCCCTCTATGGCTATAATGTCCTTCCTCAGATTTGGAGACCAAAACTGTACGCAATACTCCAGGTGTGGTCTCACCAAGACCCTGTACAACTGCAGTAGAACCTCCCTGCTCCTATACTCGAATCCTTTTGCTATGAAAGCTAACATACATTCGCTTTCTTCACTGCCTGCTGCACCTGCATGCCTACTTTCAATGATTGGTGTACCATGACACCCAGGTCTCGCTGCATCTCCCCTTTTCCTAATCGGCCACCATTTAGATAATAGTTTGCTTTCCTGTTTTTGCTACCAAAGTGGATAACCTCACACTTATTTACATTATACTGCATCTGCCAAACAGTTGCCCACTCACCCAGCCTATCCAAGTCAGCTTGCAGTCTCCTAGCATCCTCCTCACAGCTAACACTGCCCCCCAGCTTAGTGTCATCCGCAAACTTGGAGATGTTGCCTTCAATTCCCTCATCCAGGTCATTAATATAAATTGTAAATAGCTGGGGTCCCAGCACTGAGCCTTGCGGTACTCCACTAGTCACTGCCTGCCATTGTGAAAAGGACCCGTTTACTCCTACTCTTTGCTTCCTGTTTGCCAGCCAGTTCTCCATCCACATCAATACTGAACCCCCAATACCGTGTGCTTTAAGTTTGTATACTAATCTCTTATGTGGGACATTGTCGAAAGCCTTCTGAAAGTCCAGATACAACACATCCACTGGTTCTCCCCTATCCACTCTACTAGTTACATCCTCGAAAAATTCTATAAGATTCGTCAGACATGATTTACCTTTCGTAAATCCATGCTGACTTTGTCCAATGATTTCACCACTTTCCAAATGTGCTGCTATCCCATCTTTAATAACTGACTCTAGCAGTTTCCCCACTACCGATGTTAGACTAACTGGTCTGTAATTCCCCGTTTTCTCTTTCGCTCACTTCTTAAAAAGTGGGGTTACGTTTGCTACCCTCCAATCCTCAGGAACTACTCCAGAATCTAAAGAGTTTTGAAAAATTTTCACTAATGCATCCACTATTTCTGGAGCTACTTCCTTAAGTACTCTGGGATGCAGCCTATCTGGCCCTGGTGATTTATCGGCCTTTAATCCATTCAATTTACCCAACACCACTTCCCGACTAACTTGGATTTCACTCAGTTCCTCCATCTCCTTTGACCCTCGGTCCCCTGCTATTTCCGGCAGATTATATATGTCTTCCTTAGTGAAGACGGAACCAAAGTAGTTATTCAATTGGTCCGCCATATCCTTGTTCCCCATGATCAATTCACCTGTTTCTGACTGCAAGGGACATACATTTGTTTTAACTAATCTCTTTCTCTTCACATATTTATAAAAACTTATGCAGTTTTTATGTTCCCTGCCAGTTTTCTTTCATAATCTATTTTCCCTTTACTAATTAAGCCCTTTGTCCTCTGCTGGTCTCTGAATTTCTCCCAGTCCTCTGGTATGCTGCTTTTTCTGGCTAATTTCTACGCATCATCTTTTGCTTTGATACTATCCCTGATTTCCCTTGTTATCCACGGATGCACTACCTTCCCTGATTTATTCTTTTGCCAAACTGGGATGAACAATTTTTGTAGTTCATCCATGCAGTCTTTAAATGCCTTCCATTGCATATCCACCGTCAACCCTTTTAGAACTAATTGCCAGTCAATCTTGGCCAATTCACATCTCATACCCTCAGTTACCTTTCTTTAAGTTCAGAACCGTTGTTTCTGAATTAACAATGTCACTCTCCATCCTAATGAAGAACTCAACCATATTATGGCCACTCTTGCCCAAGGGGGCACGCACAACAAGACTGCTAACTAACCCTTCCTCATTACTCAATACCCAGTCTAGAATAGCCTGCTCTCTCGTTGGTTCCTCTACATGTTGGTTTAGATAACTATCCCGCATACATTCCAAGAAATCCTCTTCCTCAGCACCCCTGCCAATTTGATTCACCCAATCTATATGTAGAAGGAGTTTCAGAACTCCTTCTCAAAGATCCTCCGTTCTGATTTTAAATTTATCACCCGAATTTTTCTTCCAGATTAAGGCTTTGGTGACCGCCTCCTGCACACGACCAGTTGGGTCGCCCTCCAGGTATTCCTCATCTAGATTTTCCCGGCAATGTTCAACCAAACTTTGTCATGTTTGCTTTGTCCAGGTTTCAGCATTTGAGGCCAATTTTTGTAATGTTTCCTGGGTGGGATTTGCCGGTTTTACAAAGTGTGTTAATATCTTTGTGTGCCTCGTGATACCCTAAGTGGGTTGGCTCCGCTCTTGCACAACCCTCAGATGATGCAGAGTCTTGGCCATTTTATATATAACTCTAACGGCGACTGCAATGGAATCTCTTGATTTCGGTTGATTCCTCTGCTGGTTGCGATTTACATTATTACTGTTGCTAAACAATTGCTCTACCCCCACTCCCCTCTGCATGTTATTACTCATTTCTGGATTAGTTAGTAGTAAACTATACTGCAATACTAATGCATCTATTATCTCTAGCGTAGTAGGGTTAACACCAAGGTGCTCACAAAGTCTGTGGAATTCTCTGCATCAGAGGGCGGTGGAGGCCGAAAGCCGTTGGCGAGGTCGCTGAGGGAGGAGCTACAACCGAGCGGTAGGACTTAAAAAGGAGCGCGGGGGCTTGTTCCTAACAGAGGTCCGAAAGCCGTTGGAGAGGTCGCTGAGGGAGGAGCTACAACCGAGCGGTAGGACTTAAAAAGGAACCCAAATCGGCAACGTTCCACTTCAAAAACAAGTGGGTTTGAGGAAGCCGCTGATTGGTGGACGCAGACAAGAGGGAGCAGCTGATTGGGAGTCAGATCCCTGCTGATTGTACTGTATTGTAGCAGTTTGTTTTGTATTGTAGCAGCTTGTTTTGTATTGTAGCAGGTTGTTTTGTATTGTAGCAGTTTGTTTTGTATTGTAGCAGGTTGTTTTGTATTATATCCAGGGTAAGGGGAGTATGAGGGACAGGGCAGTTTACTGTTCTGGATGTCAGATGTGGGAAGTCATGGAGTCTGATAGCCCTCCAGACGTCCACATCTGCGCCAGGTGTATCGAGATGGGGCTCCTAATGGACCGTATTTGGAACCTGGAGCAGCAGCTCGATGACCTCCGTCTGGTCAGGGAGAGCGAGGAAGTCATTGAGAGGAGTTACAGGGATGTGGTCACTCCAACACCACAGGAGGCAGGCAAGTGGATCACGGTTGGGAGAGGCAAGGGGCACAGGCAGGGACTAGAGAGTACCCCGGTGGCTGTACACCTTGACAATAAGTACTCCTGTTTGAGCACTGTTGGGGTGGACAGCCTACCTGGGGGTAGCGACAGCGGCCGGGCATCCGGTATAGAGACCGGTCCTGTTGCTCAGAAGGGTAAGGAAAAGAAGAGGAGGGCAATATTAATAGGGGACTCTATAGTTAGGGGGTCAGACAGGCGATTCTGTGGACGCAGTCGGGAGACCCGGATGGTAGTTTGCCTCCCTGGTGCCAGGGTCTGTGATGTGTCTCAACGTGTCCAAGACATCCTGAAAGGGCAGGGAGAGGAGCCCGAGGTCGTGATGCATATAGGTACCAATGACATAGGTAACAAAAGAGAAGAGGTCCTGAAAGGAGAATTTAGGGAGTTAGGAGGGGAGTTAAAGAGAAGGACAGCAAAGGTAACAATCTCGGGATTACTGCCTGTACCACGCGACAGTGAGAGTAGGAATGGAGCGAGGTGGAGGATAAATGCGTGGCTGAAGGACTGGTGCAGAAGGCAGGGATTCAAATTTCTGGATCATTGGGACTTCTTTTGTGGAAGGTTCGACCTGTACAAAAAGGATGGGTTGCACTTGAACCTGAGGGGGACCGATATCCTGGCGGGGAGATCTGCAAAGGCTACTGGGGAGACTTTAAACTAGAATGGTTGGGGGGAGGGACTCAAATAGAGAATGCTATTAGACAGTGTGTGAGGCAGGAGGCAGAGAAGGAAAGCACTCAGACCCAACATGTAGGGGGGAAAGAAGAAAACAATAATAAACAGAGAATAAGAGGTGGTGGGGTTCTTAAATGGGTGAGCAGAGAAACAGAGGGGTGTAAAATGCGGGCGGAAGCAATAGGTAGCAAGGTGAAAGGTAAAAGTGGCAGGCAGACAAATCCAGGGCAAAAATCAAAAAGAGCCACTTTTCAACATAATTGTATAAGGGGTAAGAGCGTTGTAAAAACAAGCCTGAAGGCTTTGTGTCTCAATGCAAGGAGCATTCGTAATAAGGTGGATGAGTTGAACGTGCAGATAGCAATTAATGATTATGATATAGTTGGGATCACGGAGACATGGCTCCAAGGTGACCAAGGCTGGGAGCTTAACATCCAGGGATATTCAATATTCAGGAGGGATAGAGAGAAAGGAAAAGGAGGTGGGGTAGCGTTGCTGGTTAGAGAGGAGATTAACGCAGTGGAAAGGAAGGACATTAGCTTGGAGGATGTGGAATCGGTATGGGTAGAGCTGCGAAACACTAAGGGGCAGAAAACGCTGGTGGGTGTTGTGTACAGGCCACCTAGCAGTAGTAGTGAAGTTGGGGATGGCATCAAACAGGAAATTAGAAATGCGTGCAACAAAGGCAAAACTGTTATAATGGGTGACTTCAATCTACATATAGATTGGGTGAATCAAATTGGCAGGGGTGCTGAGGAAGAGGATTTCTTGGAATGTATGAGGGATAGTTATCTAAACCAACATGTAGAGGAACCAACGAGAGAGCAGGCTATTCTAGACTGGGTATTGAGTAATGAGGAAGGGTTAGTTAGCAGACTTGTTGTGCGTGCCACCTTGGGCAAGAGTGATCATAATATGGTTGAGTTCTTCATTAGGATGGAGAGTGACATTGTTAATTCAGAAACAACGGTTCTGAACTTAAAGAAAGGTAACTTTGAGGGTATGAGACGTGAATTGGCCAAGATTGACTGGCAATTAGTTCTAAAAGGGTTGACGGTGGATATGCAATGGAAGGCATTTAAAGACTGCATGGATGAACTACAAAAATTGTTCATCCCAGTTTGGCAAAAGAATAAATCAAGGAAGGTAGTGCATACGTGGATAACAAGGGAAATCAGGGATAGTATCAAAGCAAAAGATGATGCGTACAAATTAGCCAGAAAAAGCAGCATACCAGAGGACTGGGAGAAATTCAGAGACCAGCAGAGGAGGACAAAGGGCTTAATTAGGAAAGGGAAAATAGATTATGAAAGGAAACTGGCAGGGAACATAAAAACTGACTGCAAAAGTTTTTATAGATATGTGAAGAGAAAGAGATTAGTTAAATCAAATGTAGGTCCCTTGCAGTCAGAAACAGGTGAATTGATCATGGGGAACAAGGATATGGCAGACCAATTGAATAACTACTTTGGTTCCGTCTTCACTAAGGAAGACATAAATAATCTGCCGGAAATAGCAGGGGGCCGCGGGTCAAAGGAGATGGAGGAACTGAGTGAATTCCAGGTTAGTCGGGAAGTGGTGTTGGGTAAATTGAATGGATTAAAGGCCGATAAATCACCAGGGCCAGATAGGCTGCATCCCAGAGTACTTAAGGAAGTAGCTCCAGAAATAGTGGATGCATTAGTGATAATTTTTCAAAACTCTTTAGATTCTGGAGTAGTTCCTGAGGATTGGAGGGTAGCAAACATAACCCCACTTTTTAAGAAGGGAGGGAGAGAGAAAACGGGGAATTACAGACCAGTTAGTCTAACATCGGTAGTGGGGAAACTGCTAGAGTCAGTTATTAAAGATGGGATAGCAGCACATTTGGAAAGTGGTGAAATCATTGGACAAAGTCAGCATGGATTTACGAAAGGTAAATCGTGTCTGACGAATCTTATAGAATTTTTCGAGGATGTAACTAGTAGAGTGGATAAGGGAGAACCAGTGGATGTGTTGTATCTGGACTTTCAGAAGGCTTTCGACAAGGTACCACATAAGAGATTAGGATACAAACTTAAATCACACGGTATTGGGGGTTCAGTATTGATGTGGATAGAGAACTGGCTGGCAAACAGGAAGCAAAGAGTAGGAGTAAACGGGTCCTTTTCACAATGGCAGGCAGTGACTAGTGGGGTACCGCAAGGCTCAGTGCTCGGACCCCAGCTATTTACAATTTATATTAATGATCTGGACGAGGGAATTGAAAGCAACATCTCCAAGTTTGCGGATGACACTAAGCTGGGGGGCAGTGTTAGCTGTGAGGAGGATGCTAGGAGACTGCAAGGTGACTTGGATAGGCTGGGTGAGTGGGCAAATGTTTGGCAGATGCAGTATAATGTGGATAAATGTGAGGTTATCCACTTTGGTAGCAAAAACGGGAAGGCAGACTATTATCTAAATGGTGGCCGATTAGGAAATGGGGAGATGCAGCGAGACCTGGGTGTCATGGTACACCAGTCATTGAAAGTAGGCATGCAGGTGCAGCAGGCAGTGAAGAAAGCAAATGGTATGTTGGCCTTCATAGCAAGAGGATTTGAGTATAGGAGCAGGGAGGTTCTACTGCAGTTGTACAGGGTCTTGGTGAGACCACACCTGGAGTATTGCGTACAGTTTTGGTCTCCAAATCTGAGGAAGGACATTATAGCCATAGAGGGAGTGCAGAGAAGGTTCACCAGACTGATTCCTGGGATGTCAGGACTTTCATATGAAGAAAGACTGGATAGACTTGGCTTATACTCGCTAGAATTTAGGAGATTGAGAGGGGATCTTATAGAAACGTACAAAATTCTTATGGGGTTGGACAGGCTAGATGCAGGAAGATTGTTCCCGATGTTGGAGAAGTCCAGGACAAGGGGTCACAGCTTAAGGATAAGGGGGAAATCCTTTAAGACCGAGATGAGGAAAAACTTTTTCACACAGAGAGTGGTGAATCTCTGGAACTCTCTGCCACAGAGGGTAGTTGAGGCCAGTTCATTGGCTATATTTAAGAGGGAATTAGACGTGGCCCTTGTGGCTAAAGGGATCAGGGGGTATGGAGAGAAGGCAGGTACGGGATACTGAGTTGGATGATCAGCCATGATCGTATTGAATGGCGGTGCAGGCTCGAAGGGCCGAATGGCCTACTCCTGCACCTATTTTCTATGTATCTATGTATCTGGATACTTTCAAGAGAGAGCTAGATAGGGCTCTCAAAGATCGCGGAGTCAGGGGATATGGGGAGAAGGCAGGAACGGGGTACTGATTGTGGATGATCAGCCATGATCACATTGAATGGCGGTGCTGGCTGAAAGGCCGAATGGCCTACTTCTGCACCTATTGTCTATTGTCTATCTCCCCAGCGCCCCGACATTCACAGTGAAGATCCTGCCCTGGTTTGACTTCATAAACTGCAACACCCTCCCCACCCCCAAAACAATGTGACCCCCCACCAGGCTGACTCACTTGACCCCTCTCTCCTCCCCCAGTTCCCTGCCCCCCCCTTCATCCCCCCTCGGCACCAAACCCACTCCCCCTTTAATCCCTCCACCCCCCCCTTGCTCCCTGCTTCACCCGCTACTCACTTCACCCCTTTTCCAACCCCCAGACTCTCACCCCCTCCCTCCCTCCCCCGGACTGTCTCCTCTCTCTCTCTCTCTGACCCTCTCCCCTTATTCCTGCCCCTCTCAGCCTCCCACCGCTCAGATAACTCTCTCTCTCTCCCTCTCTCTCTCTCTCTCTTTCTCTCTCTCCAGTGCGGGTCGGCTCCATCTTGGCCGTGGCGTCATTTCCGTCTGCGGGGCAACGGGCCGGAGCAGCGACGTCATTTCCGGGCTGATGCCCCTCTCTCTGCGGGGCAACGGGCGGCCGGGCTGTGACCGTGAAGTCATTTCCGGGCTGATGCCCCTGTCTCTGCGGGGCAACGGGCGGCCGGGGCCGTGACGTCATTTCCGGGCTGAGGCCCCTGTTCCGCGTGGTCTCTCTCTCTCTGTCTCCGGGGCAAAGGATGAGCCGTGAGTACCCGGGCCGGGCGCGGTGAGTGAGAGGATCAGGGCGGGGGGTGTCCAATCGTCCGGCCAGGCACCCGGGAGACAGTGACTGGGCCTGGGGTTGGCGGAGCCGGGCCTGGGGCCGCCTGGGATCGGGCCTGCGCCGGGTCCCGCCGCCGCAACACGACCATCAATCTCGGGTGGGGCTGCATCATTCCTTCCCCGCTCCCTCTAACTTTCTCCCCTCTCCATCTCTCTCTCTCTCCTCTCTCCATCTCGCTCTCTACTGTCAAATATTAAACAACGACTGCTGGATAATGGACAGACATCTCTCTATCTTTCTGCCTCTATGTATCTCTATCTCTCCCTATCTATCGCTTTCTGTATCTATCTCCATCTATCTCTGTCTACCATCAATCTCTCCATCTCTCTCTCTCCATCTCTCTCTACTGTCAAATAGTAAACAACGACTGCTGGATAATGTATGCAGACATCTCTATCTCTCTGTCTGCCTCTCTATCGTAGACAAAAGTGCTGGAGAAACTCAGCGGGTGCAGCAGCATCTATGGAGCGAAGGAAATAGGAAACGTTTCGGGCCAAAGCGTAGGCTTGGCGATCGTTTCGCCGAACACCTCCGCTCGGTCCGCATTAACCAACCTGATCTCCCGGTGGCTCAGCACTTCAACTCCCTCTCCCATTCCGAATCCGACCTCTCTGTCCTGGGCCTCCTCCATGGTTAGAGTGAGCACCACCGGAAATTTGAGGAGCAGCACCTCATATTCTGCTTGGGCAGTCTGCACCCCAGTGGCTTGAACATTGACTTCTCCAATTTCTGGTAGCCCTTGCTGTCTCCTCCCCTTCTCAGCTCTCCCTCAGCCCTCGGGCTCCTCCTCTTCCTTTTTCCATTCCTCTCCCCACCCTACATCAGTCTGAAGAAGGGTTTCGGCCTGAAAAGTTGCCTATTTCCTTCGCTGCACCCGCTGAGTTTCTCCACCACTTTTGTCTACCTTCGATTTTCCAGCATCTGCAGTTTCTTCTTAAACATCTCTATCTATCTCTATCTCTCCATATCTATCGCTTTCTCTCTCTATCTCTATCTATCTCTGTCTCTGTCTCTCTATATCTCTATTTCTCTCTGTCTCTATCCCTCTCTCCATTTCTATCTCTCTCTATCTCTCTATATATATATCTCCCAATATATATCTCCCTCAGTCTCTCCCCACCAACTCTCTCTCTCCCCCATCTCTCTCTCTCTGTCTGTCTGTCTCTCTCTCCCTCTCTGTCTCTGTCTCTCTCTGTCTCTGTCTCTCTCTGTCTCTGTCTCTCTCTCCCTCTGTCTCTCTCTCCCTCTGTCTCTCTCTCTCTGTCTGTGTGTGTGTGTCTCTCTCTCTCTCTCTCTCTCTCTCCTTTCTCTCTCTCTCTCTCTCTCTCTCTCTCTCTCTCTCTCCTCTCTCTCTCTCTCTGTCTCTCTCTCTGTCTCTCTCTCTGTCTCTCTCTCTGTCTCTCCCTCTCTGTCTCTCTCTCTCTCTGTCTATCTCTCTCTGTCTATCTCTCCCTGTCTCTCTCTCCGTCTCTCTCTCCGTCTCTCTCCCTCCCTGTCTCTCCCTCCCTGTCTCTCCCTCCCTGTCTCTCTCTCTCCGTCTCTCTCTCCATCTCTCTCTCCGAGATGTACACAGCCACATTGGACGTTGAGACGGGGCCCGTCTGTGGGGCTGGGGCTCCCGCAGGCTGCCTCGCTGTTCCAGCCAGTCTCTGAAGTCAGGTTTAAAACTCCTTCGCTAAGATCCTCCATTCTGATTTAAAAATTAATCACCCAAAATTTTTCTTCTTCCAGATTAAGGCTTTGGCGACTGCCTCCTGCACACGATCAGTTGCTTCGCCCTCCAGGTACACCTCATTCGGATTTTCCAGGCTGTTTTGGTAATCTTCAATCAAAATTTGTTGTGTTTGCTTTGCCCAGGTTTCAGCATCAGAGGTCAATTTTTGTAATGTTTCTTGGGAGGATTTGCCGGTTTATCAAAGTGTGTTAATATCTTTGCCTGCCTCGTGATTCCCTAAGTGGTGAGGCTCCGCTCTTGCAGAACCCTCAGATGGTGCAGAGTCTGGGGCAATCTCAATGGCTCTATCCCCACTCCCCTCTGCATGTTATTACTCATTTCTGGCTTAGTTAGTAGTAAACTATACGTCAATACTAATGCATC
>JAXLNO010002122.1:60000-80000 GCA_038087875.1 Malacoraja senta | reverse complement strand
CCACAGATGCTGCCTGACCCGCTGAGTTACTCCAGCACTCTGTGAAACGTCACCTATCATGTTCTCCACAGATGCTGCCTGTCTCACTGAGTTACTCCAGCACTCTGTGAAACGTCACCTATCCATGTTCTCCACAGATGCTGCCTGACCCGCTGAGTTACTCCAGCACTCTGTGAAACGTCACCTATCCATGTTCTCCACAGATGCTGCCTGACCCGCTGAGTTACTCCAGCACTCTGTGAAACGTCACCTATCCCTGTTCTCCACAGATGCTGCCTGACCCGCTGAGTTACTCCAGCACTCTGTGAAACGTCACCTATCCATGTTCTCCACAGATGCTGCCTGACCCGCTGAGTTACTCCAGCACTCTGTGAAACGTCACCTATTAATGTTCAGTGTTTTGCCTGAGCCAAACAATAAACTCTCTTGAATCTTGAATCTTGGTCAGTCATGACCGAGGGGGGCCTGCTTATGAATAGCATGATGTACTGCTTTTGTGCCGGATGCTAAGTTTGTGTGTGTGCGTGTGTGTGTGTGTGTGAATATACTGGTGTAGCCATAACTATAAGGGGGGGGGGGGGTAATAAGGGGCAGGTGACATTTTGGACATGTTGGAATCATGTTGTTATTATACACACATCTACACATGCATGCATACACAAGTGTGCATAATCATATACACGTTCGGCAGTGACACACACACACACACACTACTGCAACACTTTTTGCGGTATTTTAACTTAAAAGTAGTAGCCCTCATTTGCAAGACACCATGGGGGTCTCGATCATAAATATAGACTAATTACAATAGACAATAGGTGCAGGAGTAGGCCATTTGGCCCTTCGAGCCAGCACCGCCATTCAATGTGATCATGGCTGATCATCTCCAATCAGTACCCCGTTCCTGCCTTCTCCCCATATCCCCTAACCCCGCTATCTTTAAGACGTTTCACAGAGTGCTGGAGTAACTCAGCGGGTCAGGCAGCATCTGTGGAGAACATGGATAGGTGACGTTTCACAGAGTGCTGGAGTAACTCAGCGGGTCAGGCAGCATCTGTGGAGAACATGGATAGGTGACGTTTCACAGAGTGCTGGAGTAACTCAGCGGGTCAGGCAGCATCTGTGGAGAACATGGATAGGTGACGTTTCACAGAGTGCTGGAGTAACTCAGCGGGTCAGGCAGCATCTGTGGAGAACATGGATAGGTGACGTTTCATAGAGTGCTGGAGTAACTCAGCGGGTCAGGCAGCATCTATGGAGAACATGGATAGGTGACGTTTCTCAGAGTGCTGGAGTAACTCAGCGGGTCAGGCAGCATCTGTGGAGAACATGGATAGGCTATCTTTAAGAGCCCTATCTAGCTCTCTCTTGAAAGCATCCAGAGAACCTGCCTCCACCGCCGAGGCAGAGAATTCCACAGACTCACCACTCTCTGTGAGAAAAGGTGTTTCCTCGTCTCCGTTCTAAATGGCTTACTCCTTTTTCTTAAACTGTGGCCCCTGGTTCTGGACTCCCCCAACATCGGGAACATGTTTCCTGCCTCTAGTGTGTCCAAGCCCTTAACAATCTTATATGTTTCAATGAGAACGCCTCTCATCCTTCTAAACTCCAGAGTGTACAAGCCCAGCTGCTTCATTCTCTCAGCGTATGACAGTCCTGCCATCCCAGGAATTAACCTTGTAAACCTACGCTGCACTCCCTCAATAGCAAGAATGTCCTTCCTCAAATTAGGGGACCAAAACTGCACACAATACTCCAGGTGTGGTCTCACTAGGGCTCTGTACAAGTGCAGAAGGACCTCTTTGCTCCTATATTCCTGTCCTCTTGTTATAAAGGTCAACATGCCATTCACTATCTTCACTGCCTGCTGTACCTGCATGCTTACTTTTATAGACTGATGTACAAGGAACGCCAGATCCCATTATACTTCCCCTTTTCCCAACTTGACGCCATTAGATAGTAATCTGCCTTCCTGTTTTTGCTACTCTGTAACTTAGGTGCTGAAACCCAGGCAACATTCTAGTAAATCTCCTCCGTACTCTCTCTATTTTGTTGACATCCTTCCTATATATCCATATTTCCCACAATATCAGGATATTGTGGATGACCAATGTCAAACATTGAGCAATAAATCTCCAAGACAGGATGATGTGTGGCCAGTAGGATGTTGAGGACAGTTTCCAATGAAGCAGTTCATGAGGTCATAAGTCATCGGAGCTAACTGGCGCTAACTGCAGAAGGCACAGAGTGAAGACGTCGTTGAATTATTCAAGAGCGGACTTTCGGTGGCGCCATGTTAGATTAACAGACGTGCACCTAGCTCCACTCTCGAAAATGTTTGTGATTTTTCGTGTAAAAACGGGTCCATAAGTCGGAATTGGATTAAAAACCTTACCGGAGCTTCTGGTCGCCGGGCTGATGACGTCATCAGTAAGCGCGATGTTTTAAACGGTGGCTTAAACACTTTAAATGAGAAAACTGTCTCCAGCCAAGAGCCCTCAGAGATCAGTGAAAAAGCTGCCGAAAAATCTGAAGAAGCCTGAAGGAGAAGTTACCTCTGAAGTTTCTGAAGTGGCTGCAGAAATGGATACAAGATCTAAGACGGAGCTGGCTAAGGACAAAGAATTTGAGGATTTGAAGAAATCAGTGAAAGATATGAAAGATGAAATTTTGGATGAAAATAAAACTCTGATGGGAAAAATGATGGAAAAAAATTGAAAAGATGATGCAGGATTCGAACGCTGGTAATCAGAAGGTGGCTGATTCACTGGACACTATAAATAAACAAATTGATGATGTGAATGATGGACTATCGGGGAGAATGGATAAGATGGAAAAAATTACTACGGACAGGTTCACGGCTGTGCTTGAAACAGTAGCTGCACGTATGGCCACAATTACGGAATTGGAGAAAAATATGGCTCGAGTGGTTGAAGACGTGGTGAAAATGAGGCAAGAACATGATCAAAGGAAGCAAGAATATGAGCAAACTTCAGTACAGATGATGACTCAACTGGGGAAAGTCTCAGACAAATGCCTGGACCTGGAGCTTGCTCTAGACGCCAGAATTTGAGAATTCTTGGAGTCTCAGAGGGAGCTTAGGGAAAGGACATTCGTGAGTTTGCCATGGACTTACTTAAACATCTGCTTAATCTCTCCAAAGAAACGAAAATTGAAGTGGCTCATCGTGTTCCAAGATTTAAACCGAGATCTCAAGCTGGAAAAGACCACGCACGACATATTATTGTGAAATTTCGGGACATTTTAGATCTGGAAGATGTGATGAGCAAAATTAAATATGGAGTGCAATTACAGATGGACAATGACATTATCAAAATATTCAGGGACTATCCGTATGAAATTGTGCAAAAGAGAAATCAATTCGGAAAGGCAAAAGAACTTTTAAGAGGGAAACAAGGTGTCAGATACGGTGTTTTTTATCCAGCCAAAATGCGTATTTCTTTTAACGATTCTGAAAGGTCATTTGTAAAACCGGAGGATGCGTACAAATATGCTCAGAGCATCGTTGAAAAGTAGAAATTAATAGTATGAATTAATCCTTTTTTTTAAATTAGAATTCCACGGTTAATGGATGTTTGGCAGTTTAGAACCATTGCAAGCAATGTTTTGTTTAGGATGGCGAGACTGTTATCTGTGGAATGTTGAATCAAGGACATTCTGTGTTCCAAACGAGTAAGCTGAACTGCAGAGAATGGAATATACCAGAAGCATTAATTGTTTAATAGGTTATAATATTAAATCCAATTGTAAGAATTGATCCTAATAACAACCTAACAATTTAACAAGTTATCAATGTTAGATTAGAGTAGTAACGGACGCTAATAAAAATAAAAAATAACGAACTAACAAAACTAATATGAATTTTTACTAAATCCAAACCTTATCTATAACTGGGAGGAGGGGATGAGAAACGAGCACCTGGCTTAGGTCCAGGGGCGCGTCTCGTTAACCCCTTCAACCAACAGTTGACTATTATTGAAGCTAAAATCATTTGTCTAATAATTAGTAGCTAAAATTGCGATATATATATGATATGTTATAATGAAATATATAGGGTAAATTTGTATTATATATCTGAATGCGAGACCCCGTTCTCATATGTTATGATTAACCAAGAGAGCGGAGTTATTTGTTTAACACCAACAATGGAAGTCGAAACAAGGTTTTCCCCCACCTACAGGTGGGCCACTTGTTACAGTGTCGACTATTTTAGACACTGTATTTTCACTATTTCAATTTTTTTTTTAAATTATTAATATCACATAAACTCACATGTTTGTGTTTTGTGTTTAGTGTTAAGCGTAAAAGGGATATGCCAACAAAACTTAGAAATTCAAAGGTTCCCCCAATACCCAAAGACCTGGGATATGGATGCACCACAAGATTTAAAGGTACTATAATTATTCAAAATGCAAGATGCTAAACAAAAGAACCTAGGAGGAGTCTCATTCTGTAGTTGGAATATAAGAGGTATTAACGAATCTATTAAAAGGGGTAAGATACTAGCTCAGCTGAAACTGTACAACTCTGACATTATCTTCTTACAAGAAACTCATCTAAAATCTCATGATCAAGCTAGGTTGAGGGCGAAATGGATAGGTCAAACATACCATTCTTCATATACTTCGAAATCTAGAGGTACGTCAATCATTATTAGAAAAGGTATACCATTCAAAGCAAAGAATACCATAACAGACATTGAAGGGAGATATTTAATAGTTAATGGAGAAATTCATGATACTCCAATTACTTTGGTAAATATATACGTGCCGAACTTTGACAACCCTAATTTTTTCAATAAAATTCTGAACATAATCGCAGAGTTTAATTATCAAAATGTTATAATAGGAGGAGACTTTAACTGTGTTTTAGATCCGTATTTAGACAAATCAAGCCAAAACAGAGAGGGAATACGAAATCTAAATCCGGTGAACTTTTAAATACTTATATAAACAATACTAATATAGCAGATGTTTGGAGAATTGCTAATCCAACTGGCAGGGAATACTCGTTTTATTCAATGGTACATAAAACATACTCAAGTATAGATTATTTCCTGGTGGACACAAAATTAATCCCTCACATTTTGAACCCAACATACCATACAAATTCGATTTCAGACCATTCACAACTAACTTTCTTTTTAAAACTGGAAGGAATGTCTAAGAAGAAACCGTTTTGGAGATTTAATTCTCAAATCCTAAAAGATCCGCAAGCGAGTATATATTTAAAAGAACAAATGGACGCCTTTTTTGAAATAAATGACACTCCAGATATATTGCCTACTGTATTATGGGAATCTTTTAAAGCATACATTAGAGGTATTATAATTTCATATCAAGCTTTTCAAAATAAAAATAATAAGAATGAACAAAGACAGTTAGAAGAACTTATTAGACAAATGGATATAGATAATGTTAAAGATCCATCAATAGATAAGCATAATAAAATAATAATTTTGAAATTTAAATTAAATAAACTATTATCAGCCAAACTTATAAGACTTTTCCAAATTACAAAACAGGAGCACTTTGAATTTGGGGATAAATCACATAAACTTTTGGCTCGCCAGCTAAAAAAAGAGAAAAAGAACATACGATCCCAAAGATTAAATCAGATAGAGGGGAATTATTAACCATACCGAAGGATATTAATAAAAGATTTGCGCAATTTTATGAGAATTTGTATACATCTAAAACGACAACTGACTCCAATAAAATTACAGAGTTTTTGGATAATTGTAATCTTCCAAAGTTAGAGTTGAAGGAACAAGAGGAATTGGGTACACAAATCTCAATTAAGGAATTATAAGATACAATAAACTCATTAAAGAATGGAAAAACACCAGGTCCTGATGGATTTGCTAATGAATTCTATAAAAGCTTCTATGACAAAATTATACCACGATTACAAAAAATGTACCGATATGCTTTTAAAAAACAAATATTACCTGATACATTAGCTGAATCAACGATCACACTAATACTTAAAAAAGACAAAGATATAGAAGAACCGGGTTCATATACAGCTATAGCATTGTTAAATACAGATCAAAAAATATTAGCGAAAACATTAGCTAGAAGATTAAGTAAATATATTAGTAAACAAATAAACCCAGATCAGACGGGGTTTATTCCTAAGAGATATTCATCTAATAATATGAGACGTCTACTCAATATAATGCACTCACATAAATCTGAAGAACAAGAATGATCAATTATTTCGCTGGACGCTGAAAAAGCATTTGACCAAGTAGAATGGAATTATATGGATAAAGTATTACAAAAATTCCAACTGGGAGAGAATTTTATTTTATGGATTAAACTATTATATAATAAACCTACAGCTAGAATATTAACTAATTAACATATTATCTTTGAAATTTCAACTATCAAGGGGAAATAGACAAGGATGCTCATTATCACCACAGTTGTTTGCTCTCATAATTGAACCATTAGCAGAAAAAATTAGAACACATCCAGATATCCATGAGTATAATACTAAATATTCAAATAATAAAATATCTTTATACGCGGATGATATATTATTGTACATTACAAAACCTCAAATTACTATACCAAATATATTAAATTTACTTGAGGACTTTGGATCTTTTTCTGGATACAGAATAAATTGGAATAAAAGTGAAATGATGTCAATAAAACCGAAAGACTCAACACATCTTTTAAAATTCCCTTTTAAAATAGCTACAGAAAAATTTAAATACTTGGATATCGAAATCACTAGAACATATCAAGGCATGTTTAAAGCAAATTTTGATCCTTTACTTAATAAATTAAACACACTAATTAAATTCTGGAAAACGCTCCCGATGTCTTTAATAGACCGAATAAATGCAGTAAAAATGATCTTTCTACCACAAATTTTATACCTATTTCAATCGATTCCTATATACTTACCAAAGAAGTTTAAAAAAAAAACTCGACTCGGATATCACTAATTTTATATGGGACTATAAATTACATAGAATACAAAAAACTCATTTGAATAAACCTAAAGTATTAGGGGGTTTAGCACTACCTAATTTTATGTATTATTATTGGTCAGTAAATATTAAAAATATGATTCAACTGATGGATAACTCCGCCCAGCAAGTGGACTGGATTGTAATGGAGAAAGAGGATTGCTCCTCTGGAAACATTGGAGCGATCCTCCTCTCTCCAATGAAACTGAATAATATAAGTTATAATAAGAACCCAATTATTCATAGCATAATCCGAATTTGGAAAGAAATAAAACAAATTTTAAAATTAAGAAATTTATCACTTTTATTACCCATAGTTAATAACCCTTCGTTTAATCCCTCTATTATAGATAAAGCTTTTACACATTGGGATAGACTAGGAATTAAAACGTTCGGTGACTTGTATGAAACTGGAAAATTACTTTCATTTCAACAATTACAAATAAAATATAAACTCGGAAATAATCAATATTTTAAATATTTTCAAATATGCGACTATTTGAAAAAATATATAAAAGATCATTATAATAACCCAGCAGATGTATTGGATGAGGCAATGCAGATAAAAGCTGAATCAGCAAACTTAATATCATGTTTGTATAATATTATCTTAAATGTAGAAATAGCATCTACGGAGGGTATCAGAAGAGACTGGGAACAAGAGTTAGCTATTAAAATTTCAAAGGAAAGTTGGAATGAACACTTATTAAACGTGCATAAATGTTCGATTAATGTAAGACACACTTTAATACAATTTAAAATTTTACATAGATTATATTATTCCAAAACTAAAATCCATAAAATTTTCCCAAATGTATCATCTATTTGTGATAAATGTCAATCCCAAGAAGCTACTATAGCGCACTCATTTGTTTTCTGTACAAAAATTCAAAAATTTTGGAATGAAATTTTCGAAATCTTTACAAAATTATTTAAAATAAAACTGATACCCAAAGCAGAATGGATTATCTTCGGAATAACGGAAGATGGTCCAGAACTAAATGTGTTTCAAAAGAAACTAATAGACTATGGGTTAATAACTGGAAAAAAGCTAATCCTAAAATTTTGGAAGAAGGCTCCAATACCAACTATAAACATGTGGATTTCAAATATGTTCGAAACATTACACCTAGAAGAGATAAGACTCCTCCTAGCAGGTAAACCAGATCATTTGCACCTGCCGTGGTCTGCATTTATAGAAATATTACAAATATAGGGTGCAAAGGTACCTTAAAAAAACTGAGGTCAGATAATGGGGGATGATAGTTGAAGAGTTGGTATATCCCATTTGCGTAATGCTCATAAAAAATATTTGTTTCTCTCTTTTTCCTCTTTCTCTTTCTCCTTCTTTTCTAGGATCTATTTCTTAACTCTTTTTCTTTTGTTTTTAATTTTGTTCTTGTAGGGTCTTCGTCCTTTTTTGTTGTCACATTTTCTACACTCTCACTTTTTCCTTCACTTTCTTCTTTCTTTCAATCTTATCCTTTCCTTTTACTAGTGTAAAAAACAAATGGAGTACATTAATTGTAAGAACACATAAGTGACGAGTACTAATGTATGTGGTTGTAATGTAATGTACTTCTAATAAATAAAAAATAAAAAATAAAAAAAAGAATGATATCAGATGTTATGGGGAGAAAGCAGGAGAATGGGGTTAGTAGGGAGCGATAGTTCAGCCATGATTGAATGGCAGAGACTTGATTGGCCGAATGGCCTAATTCTACTCCTATGACTTATGATCTCATGAACAGCTTCATTGGAAATTGTTCTCGACATCCTACTGGCCACACATCGTCCTGTCTTGGAGATTTATTGCTCAATGTTTGACATTGGTGATCCACAATATCCTGATATGAGTGATCAAAATCCAAGGTTTTTTTCAAACTCGTACAGCTAATTAAATATTTCATCCAAGAACAATGAGGTCATCCAAAATGTTGGGCTCCTGCCTGCAATTTCAGAAGCAGAATATTCCAACATGATACAAGTTGGAGAAGAGTATCTAAAAAAATATTCAAACATAATTGTTTAAACTTACTCCTATTAATCAAAAACGATCATTGGAGGTTTGTTTCAGGATGCAAGTAAACCACGAGAATATAAACGATCATTGCCTGCACCACCATTAAAAATCCAAAGCCTTCTTTTATGCTGTACGAGATGGGGAACTCTAGAAAAGGAAATCAAAACGTGTGCGAAAAAATATGAACCTCATGCCAGAACAGAGTTTGCTTTTCAAGATCAACGCATCGCATTGTTTCAGCTCTTCCCTGATATTGAGCATGAAATGGGACGGATATGAGAATTTTAATGTAGACACTCTTGTAATTTGGCTGCAGGAAAAATAAGTCTATGGGGATTTAGTTCCCACGAACTAGTACAGATGCACGACAGAAAGTATTCTAATGGGATGCATCGCAGCCTGGCATATCAACTGCTCTGCTATTCACCACTTGAACCGGCAGAGGGCAGTGTTCACTGCCCAGTCTAACACAGGCTTGGCACTTCATCTTCATGGTACGTTGCTTTAGTAAGACAGGAAATATTATCAAGGATCCTGTCACCTTGATCATTCCCTTTTCATGTTTCTACCTTCTGAAGACACAGAAGCTTGAAAGCCCAGATAAGCAGACTTAAATGCAGCTTCTTCTCCCGTCTATCAGACTCCTGAACTTATTGTTCCTACAGGGCTGCCGCGTACTCTTACTCATAACTTCACCTCATTCTGTTATTGTCATTCTTTTTTTGTGCACTATTTCATATTACATTACAATCTTGCACCATTCTGCTCTATTGAGCTTGTACTTCTTGTTGTAATATCTTCATGACTGGATGGACATTGCCCCCTGGTGTATTTGACAAGAAACAGATCCAAATGTGAATTGGGATACTGACCTGGATCAAAAATACAGAAGTGATGCAGACAACAAAGATAAAGATGAGTAGCTTGAAGAATACAAAGAAAGCCGTCAGCTGTACATGCCGCTTGTGCACTGGAAAGACAGACGGACACTCATTCATCGTCGGGTACAGATGCATAATACACCAACTCATGATATAATGAGTTACACAGTACTAGTGTTACCTCTGTACGTCCCCAGAGCGGGGTGGGAGATTGCAACCTTCACGTGGTCCACCCTGTTTCGACAAATGCAATCAACCCGGCGTGCACAATCAAATAAGATCAAATAGAACAAGTTGTCCGACAACTTTAGGCTGTACACGCCATACGCAAGAAGAAGAAGTCCCCAGAGCAAAAAAGATAATGAAGACGGATGCAGCAAAAGACGTTGTTGTGCTCACCAGAGCAATTATGGGTGAGATAAAAGAGTACTGATTAAGTAGCACCAATCCTGAAACAGGAAACTGAAATCAATCTTTGTAAATACAACGTGCAGAAATTAATAACAAATCCATGTAACGTGAAAGCAGCAAGTAACACGTCACTCCACGACAAATATTCATTTAACAGTGGTTCCACATGCAGCATGGAAACTGGCCCTTTGATGCTGACCAAGATGCTCCATCAATGCTAGTCCAGCCTGCCCGTGTTTGGCTCAAATCCCTCTAACACTTTCCTATCCATGTACCTGCAGGAGCCATTTAGCTTAACATAGAAACATAGAAACATAGTAAATAGGTGCAGGAGTAGGCCATTCGGCCCTTCGAGCCTGCACCGCCATTCAATATGATCATGGCTGATCATCCAACTCAGTATCCCGTACCGGCCTTCTCTCCATACCCCCTGATCCCCTTAGCCACAAGGGCCACATCTAACTCCCTCTTAAATATAGCCAATGAACTGGCCTCAACTACCCTCTGTGGCAGAGAGTTCCAGAGATTCACCACTCTCTGTGTGAAAAAGTTTTTCCTCATCTCGGTCTTAAAGGATTTCCCCCTTATCCTTAAGCTGTGACCCTTGTCCTGGACTTCCCCAACATCGGGAACAATCTTCCTGCATCTAGCCTGTCCAACCCCATAAGAATTTTGTACGTTTCTATAAGATCCCCTCTCAATTTCCTAAATTCTAGCGAGTATAAGCCAAGTCTATCCAGTCTTTCTTCATATGAAAGTCCTGACATCCCAGGAATCAGTCTGGTGAACCTTCTCTGCACTCCAAGCTAGTATTATAATCGTCTGATATTTTTTAAATGCCAAATTACCTTTTAAATGTTGCTTTAGTACATGCCTCAACTTCCTCCTCAGCTCATTCCATATGCCCACCATCCTCTGTGCGGAAAAAGTTGCCTCTCAGATTTCTATTACATTTTTGACCTCTCACATTAAACCTAACTCCTCTTGTTTTCTGATTCCCATTCTCTGGGTAAATTACTTTGTGCAACTACCCAATCTATTCCCCTCATGATACATCTCAATAAGATCACCTCTCATCCTCTCCACATTACGTTGCATTAGTAAGACTGGAAATATAGTTAAGGATCCCATCACCTTGACCATTCACTTTTCTCTCTTCTACCTGAAAATACAAGAACTTGAAAGCCCGGCTATCCAGACTTAAAAACAGCTTCCTCTCACATCTACCAGACTCCTGGACTAATCGTTGTCAGATCAGGAATAAAGTCCCAGCCTGCTCAAACTCCCTATAGCTCAGGCTCTCAAGTACTGGCAACATCCTTTTAAATCCTCTATGCACTCTTTCCAGTTTAACAACAGGGTTACCAAAACTGAACACAATACTCTAAGTGCGGTCTCACCAATGTCTTGTTCAACTGTAATACAACAGCCCAACCTCTATACTCAATACCCTGTAGATGAAGGTCAATTACCATTTTCAGCGAACGATCTCACTGCACTCCTAAATCCCTCTGCCTTGCAACACTGCTCACGGCCCTCTCATTCATGTGCAGAACGTGCCCTGCCCTGCGGGGGGGGGGGGGGGGGGGTGTGTTGTCCCCACCTTTCAAAACATGGGAGGGGGGGACAGGTCCCCCCATCCCGCCGCCGGGTATCCTCGCCCTCTCAAGTCAAGTCAAGTCAAGTGAGTTTATTGTCATGTGTCCCTGGTAGGACAATGCAATTCTTGCTTTGCTTGAGCACAACAGAACATAGTAGGCATTTACTACAAGGCATTCTATAAATATATACACAATGGTCAATATACTGATAAAGTGCAAATAACAGTATTGGCTAGTTATTCGTGGTAAATCCCTACCTACGAATTAGAATGGGAGCTGTACTATGGGATGCGTAGCCCCTAATGCTTGGGGAGTGAAAACCATCCAGACTCATTTGATCAGGAATCTGTCCGCCATCCCCAGTGAACCGTGGACGCAGGAGAAAGGTTGAAAACTCACTTGTTGTCTGCAATACAGGTTTGCACAGATAACTACGCACCGTGATACCAGGCCTGGGAGTAAATGAGCTGGAGAAAGCAAGCATCAGTCTTCAGCCACCATGGAATAAGTAAGTAACCGGATGGTAGATGCGATTTTGGCCCTTCACGGAAGTCCAGTCACTGTCCAAGATGGTTATTCAATATCGGATAACTCTGGACTTTCTCCTAGTGGCCCAGGGGAGGGTGTGTGCAACCCTTAACGCATCCTGCTGTTTCTTCCCTAACCAAGACAAACAAATTGAAAGTGATGTAAGGATTATTCATGACCATGTCCACACCTTGCAGCAGATCTCAGAAATTAAACCCCTTGACTGGCGGGAGTGCCTCTCTGACCTTGGAAACCATGCTGGAGGGCTCGTTAAGACCATTTTAAAACATGCTATTATTATTTTAGTCGCTATTGTCACCATTTATGTACTTCCAGCTATCACTCTGCCTCATTCGAGATCTCCTGCTTATCGCGTCTCAGTGCTGAACCACAACACATCCTGTTTTAATATGATCCTGATGACGCCATCATGCAACTCATGGATATCGGTATGTCAAGGCGGACTCTCTCTAACTTCTACAGGTGCACAGTAGAGAGCATGCTGACCGGTTGCATCGTGGCTTGGTTCGACAACTTGTGTGCACAGGAGCGGGAAAGTCTACAAAAAGTAGTAAACACTGCCCAGTCCACCATCGGCTCTGACCTACCTACCATCGAGGTGATCTATGGCAGTCGCTGCCTCAAAAACGCTGGCAGCATCATCAAGGACCCACACCACCCTGGCCACACACTCATCTCCCCGCTACCTTCAGGTAGAAGGTATAAAAGCCTTAAGTCTGCAACGTCCAGGTTCAGAAATAGCTCCTTCCCCAGAGCCATCAGGCTATTAAACTCAACTGAAACAAATCTCGGAACATTAAGAGCCCATTGCACTTTATCAGATTATTTATGTGTGTGTATATATAATAATCAATAGTATAATAGACCATTATCTGTTTATTTGCACTTTATCTGCTTATTTATTGATGTGTGTATATATTTATATAATGGTATATGGACACACTAATATGATATCTGTATTCGTGCCTACTATATTATGTTGTGCTGAAGCAAAGCAAGAATTTCATTCTCCTATCTGGGACACATGACAATAAACTCTCTTGACTTGTATGATAACACTGAATAACAATTTTATTATTGACCTGTTTGGACAAAAGGGGAGATTGTCAGAATTGTGGGAAGAACTGAGCTGTTCTTCAATCATGTATTTCAATGTGGGCAGCACCTCACTCTGTGGAACGGAGGCAGAAAAGGGTAGCACTCAGACCCAACATGTAGGGGAGAAAGAAGAAAAAGATAATAAACAGAGAATAAGATGTGATGGGTTTTCTTAAATGTGTATATGTTAATGCTAGGAGCATTGTAAGAAAGGTGGATGAGCTTAGAGCCTGGATTGACACCTGTTAGTATGATGTTGTGGCGATTAGTGAAACATGGTTGCAGGATGGCTGTGATTGGAAACTAAATATTCCAGGATTTCGTTGCTTCAGGTGTGATAGAATTGGAGGGGCAAGAAGTGGAAGTGTTGCATTGCTTGTCAGGGAAGATATTACAGCAGTGCTTTGGCAGGATAGATTAGAGGGCTCGTCCAGGGAGGCTATTTGGGTGGAACTGAGAAATGGGAAAGGTGTAGCACACTTATAGTGGTGTATTATAGACCGCCTAATGGGGAGCGAGAATTGGAAGAGCAAATATGTAAGGAAATAGCAGATATTAGTAGTAAGTACAAGGTAGTGATTGTGGGAGATTTCAATTTTCCACGCATAGAATGGGAAACACATTCTGTAAAAGGGCTGGATGGTTTGGAGTTTGTAACATGTGTGCAGGATAGTTTTTTGCAGCAATAGATAGAGTCACTGTAGATTGAAGTTGAGGAATTGTAAAGGCAAGAAGACACTAATTGGTGTTATCTACAGACCCCCAAATAGTAGCCCGGATGTAGGGTGTAAGTTGCAGCAGGAGTTAAAACTGGGATGTAACAAAGGTAATGCCACTGTGGTGATGGGGGGTTTCAATATGCAGGTAGACAGGGAAAATCAGGTTGGTTCAGGACCCCAAGAAAGAGAGTTTGTAGAATGCATCCGAGATGGATTCTTAGAGCAGCTTGTAATGGAGCCGACCAGAGAAAAGGCAATTCTGAATCATTAGTGTTGTCCAATGATAAGAGAACTCGAGGTAAAGGAACCGCTTGGAGGTAGTGATCATAATATGATTAGTTTTAATCTGCCATTTGAGAAGGAGGACGTGAAATCGGAAGTGGCAGTGATGCAGTTGAACAAAGGGGACTATGAAGGCATGAGAGGTGAGCTGGCCAAAGTAGACTGGAAAGGGATCCTAGCAAGAATGACTGCGGAACAGCAATGGCAGGAATTGCTGGGCATAATCCGGAAGACGCAGGATCATTCCAAAAATGAAGAAAGGTTATAACGGGAGTAGGAGGCAGCCGTGGCTGACAAGAGAAGTTAGGGATAGAATAAAACTAATAGAAAACATGTTTAACACAGCAAAGAGTAGCTGGAAGCCAGAGGATTGGGAAACTTTCATATGACAACAGAAGGAAACAAAACGGGCAATACGGGCTGAAAAGATGAAGTATGAAGGGAAGCTGGCCAGGAATATAAAGAAGGACAGTAAAAGCTTCTTCAGATATGTTAAGGGAAAAAGAGTAGCAAAGTCAAATGTGGGTCCCTTGAAGGCAGACACGGGTGATATTATTATGGGCAACAAGGAAATGGCAGAAGAGTTGAATAGTTACTTCGGATCTGTCTTCACTAAGGAAGACACAAACAATCTCCCAGATGTACTGGAGGACAGAGGATCTAAGGGGCTAGAGGAACTGAAAGAAATTTTCACTAGGCGAGAAATAGTATTGGGTAGGCTAATGGGACTGACGGATGATAAATCCCCTGCGCCTGATGGTCTGCATCCCCGGGTCCTCAGGGAGGTGGCCCTAGAAATAGTGGACGCATTGGTGATCATTTTCCAATGTTCAATAGATTCAGGATCAGTTCCTGTGGATTGGAGGAAATCTAATGTTATCCCACTTTTCAAGAATGGAGCGAGAGAGAAAACGGGGAATAACACACCAGTTAGCCTGATTTCGTTGGTGGGAAAGATGCTGGAGTCAATTATTAGAGACGTAATAATGGGGCATTTGGATAGCAGTAAAAGGATTAGTCCAAGTCAACATGGATTTATGAAAGATAAATCATGCTTGACTAATCTTCTGGAATTTTTTGAAGATGTGACAAGTAAAATGGATGAAGGGGTGCCAGTGGATGTAGTGTATCTAGTCTTTGATATGGTCCCGCACGGGAGACAGGTGACTAAAATTAGATCACATGGTATTGGGGGTAGGGTGTGGACATGGATAGAAAATTGGTTGGCAGACCGGAAGCAAAGAGTCGGAGTACACGGGTCCTTTTCAGAATCGCAGGCAGTGGCGAGTGGAGTGCCGCAAGGCTCTGTGTTGGGGCCGGAACTGTTTACCATATATATTAATGATTTGGAACAGGGAATTAGGAGCAACACTCGCAAGTTTGCGGATGACACAAAGCTGGGTGGCAGTGTGAACTGTGAAGAGGATGTTAGGAGGTTGCAGGGTGACCTGGACAGGTTGAGTGAGTGGGCAGATGCGTGACAGATGCAGTATAATATAGATAAATGTGAGGTCATCCACTTTGGCTGGAAAAACAAGGGGGCAGATTATAATCTCAATGGGGTTAGGTTAGGTAAGGGGGAGGTGCAGCGAGACCTGGGCGTCCTTGTACACCGGTCACTGAAAGTTGGCGTGCACGTACAGCAAGCAGTGAAGAAAGCTAATGGAATGTTGGCCTTCATAACAATATAATTTCAGTATATGATAAAGAGGTTCTTCTGCAGTTATATAGGGCTCTGGGGAGACCACATCTGGAGTATTGTGTACAGTTTTGGTCTCCTAATTTGAGGAAGGACATCCTTGTGATTGAGGCAGTGCAGCGTAGGTTCACGAGATTGATCCCTGGGATGGCTGGACTGTCATATGAGGAAAGATTGAAAATACTAGGCTTGTATTCACTTGAGTTTAGGAAGATGAGGGGGGAACTTATAGAAACATATAATATTAAAAGGACTGGACAAGCTAGATGCAGGAAAAATGTCCCCAATGTTGGGCGAGTCCAGAACCAAGGGCCACAGTCTTAGACTAAAGGGAAGGTCATTTAAGACTGAGGTGAGAAAAAAAATTTCACCCGGAGATTTGTGAATTTATGGAATTCCCTGCCACAGAGGGCAGTGGAGGCCAAATCACTGGATGGATTTAAGAGAGAGTTAGATAGAGCTCTAGGGGCTAGTGGGAACTAGGGTATGGATAGAAGGCAGGCACGGGTTATTGATAGGGGACGATCAGCCATGATCACAATGTATGGCGGTGCTGGCTCGAAGGGCCGAATGGTTTCCTCCTGCACCTATTTTCGATGTTTCTCTGTTTCTAAATGGTAGCGAATTGAGGAATGCAGTTGAACAGAGGGATCTAGGAATAACTGTGCATAGTTCCCTGAAGGAGGAATCTCATGTAGTTAGGGTAGTAAAGAAAGCTTTTGGTGTGCTGGCCTTTATAAATCAGAGCATTGAGTATTGAAGTTGGGATGTATTGTTAAAATTGTACAAGGCATTGGTGAGGCCAATTCTGGAATATGGTGTACAATTCTGGTCGCCAAATTATAGGAAAGAAGTCAACAAAATAGAGAGAGTACAGAGGAGATTTACTAGAATGTTGCCTGGGTTTCAGCACCAAAGTTACAGAGAAAGGTTGAACAATATAGGTCTTTATTCTTTGGAGCGCATAAGGTCAAGGGGGGACTTGATGGAGGTCTTTAAAATGATGAGAGGGATAGACAGAGTTGACGTGGATAAGCTTTTTCCATTGAGAGTAGGGAAGATTCAAACAAGAGGACATGATTTGAGAATTAAGGGACAAAAGTTTAGGGGCAACATGGGGGGGGGAACTTCTTTACTCAGAGAGTGGTAGCTGTGTGGAATGTGCTTCCAGTGGAAGTGGTGAAGGCAGGTCCGTTTTTATCATTTAAAAATAAATTGGATAGGTATATGGACGGGAAAGGAATGGAGGGTTATGGTCTGAGTGCAGGTAGATGGGACTAGGTGAGAGTAAGTGTTCGGCACGGCTCGAAGGGCCGAGATGGCCTGTTTCCGTGCTGTAATTGTTGTATGGTTATATGGTTATATATCGAACTTTACTCCGGTGAATGGCTAGATATTCCTGGTGGAGGTGTGTCAAGATAACAAGTTCGCTTAATAAAAAGAAGAGCTTGTGAACTCAAGGCCACTCGGCTATTCCTTGAAATATCCCACACAGATAAAGAAGCTGTTTTTCAGTGGAAAGTTAATGAATATTGGATCAAAAAAGTTAACCCTACAAACAAGTATACGTGACTAATCATGGTATTATGTTTTCAAAGAAGATATTAAAATATTGCATTCTTTGTATCATGAGGACAGTCTCTTGCTTGACTGTTCTCCTTGTCTGACAAGTTATTGCTAATAATGTAGTAACAGTTTGAAAGTAACTCACGTCTTGTGTAAAATTATTCCAACAGAGGTCGTGTCTCAGAAATTTGATTGAGATTTTTGAAGATGTGACCATAAAGGTCGATAAGGCAGACCTGTAGATGTTGTTTAGATGGACTTCAGTAAACCATTTGACAAGGTTCCGCATGGTAGGCTGCTCTGGAAGGTTAGATCCCATGGGATCCAAGGAGAGAAAGCTCCTCTGTCCACCAATCTTATAGCTCTGCTCCTCCTCACAGCTACCACCACCACATGTCCAAACGGCCCAGACATTGACTGACGTCTATAACAAACCCACTGACTCCCACAACTATCTCGACTACACTTCTTCCCACCCTGCTTCTTGCAATGGCTCTACCGCCGAATTTCAATCCCTCCGTCTACATGCATCTGCGCCAAAGATGAGGTGTTCCATAGTGGGGCATTCGAGATGTCCTCATTCTTTGTGGAACATAGATGCGGCCCTCACTCGTGTCTCCTCGGTACCCCACACTTCCGCCCTTGCTCCCCTCTCCCCCTAATCGCAACTGTCTCTGCCATTGCTGTTCCGCAGAGACAGAGTCCCCCTAGTCATGACCTGCAAGAGATTGTGTGGCAGGGAGGTGAGGTCTGGCACCCCTTCCCTCACCCACAACACCACACAGCGAGAGGCACGAATGGATCAGAGTTAGTCCTGGGTCAGAGCAGGACAGGGAGATGAGGGGAGAGAAGGGGAGTGGTAGGGGAGGGGGGAGATGGGGAAGAGTGAAGGAGGGGGAGTAAAAGGAGAGTGAAGGAGAGTGGGGGCGGGGCGGTGAGTGGGAGTGAGGGAGAGTAAGGGGAGAGTGAGTGATAGTGAGGGGGAGTGAGGGAGAGTGAGAGGAGTGAGGTGGAGTGAGGGGTGTGTGGTAGGGGGAGTGATGGAAAGTGAGGGGAGTGTGAGCGGATAGTGAGGGAGAGTGAAGGGAGTAGGGGCGTGAGGGGGTGAGGGGCGTGAGGTGGAGTGAGGGGAGTAGAGTGTGTGAGGGGAGTGAGCGAGATTTAGGGTGAGATGGGGGTGAGGGGAGTAGGGGAATGAAGGGAGTGAGGGCAGAGAGAGGGGGCGTGATGGAAAGTGAGGGGAGTAGGGGGGAGTGAGGGTAATGCTAGTGTACGGGGTGATCGGTGGTCGGCGTGGACTCGGTGGGCTGCAGGGATTGTTTCCGCACTGTATCTCTAATGTAAAGAGATAGTGAAGTGGTCGGGGGCTCCACATCACGGAGCAGCTGTAGACTAGCACGTACCCGAGAGAGTGAGAGAGCTCGGCTGATGGGCACCGGTCACCCAGACCACCCCCATGTAGGCTGACCTGCGACACTTGCCAATAAATCCAATAAGAGGCATCTAAATTGGCCAGAGGAAGCAGCAAACCGGAGGACTGGGAGACATTTAGAAATTAACAGAGGAGGACAAGGGGTTAATTAAGAGGGGAAAATAGAGCATGAAAGAAAGCTTGCGGGGAATATAAAAACTGACGGTAAATGCTTCTTTAGATAAGTAAAAAGGAAAAGATTAGTGAAGACAAATGTAGATCCTTTACAATCAGAAACAGGTGAATTTATAATGGGAAACAAGGAAATGGCAGAACAGTTAAACAAGTACTTTGGTTCTTTCACTAAGGAAGACGCAAACAATCTCCAAATAAATTGATCGTGTCCATAGTGCCTTTGTAAAATATTGGGGATAGGAACCAGAAACAGGCAAATGTGCTTTCGTCAGTACGGTTGTACACGGGTTGCAACCTCGTCTGAAACAAATGTTCTGCGTAACTTGTAGAATGGTAAACGAAAGATATGTATGATGTTCTGTGTATTTATAATATTGTCAGTGCCAGAATGATCAACGGCAGCAGAGGGTTAATGAGAAACCAGGAAGTAGAGACAACTTACCCTGTGGGTCCTAAAGCCCCGAAGGGAAGAATGTTGGGAAGGGGAAGGGGAAGAGTCGGGTCAGTGGGAGGGAGGGGACAAGTAAGAATAACTTGTTTTCATTGTGGTCAATATGGA
>JAXLNO010002122.1:40000-55000 GCA_038087875.1 Malacoraja senta | reverse complement strand
ACATAGAGACACAAAGGCACAGAGATACAGAGACACAGAGACACGGAGACACAGAGACACAGAGACACGGAGACACAAATACATAGAGACACAGAGTCACAGAGACACAGAGACACAGTGACATAGAGACACAGAGACACAGGCACAGAGACACATAGACACAGAGACAGAGACACAGAGTCATAGAGACACAGAGACATAGAGACACAAAGACACAGAGACACAGAGTCACAGAGACATAGAGACACAAAGGCACAGAGATACAGAGACACAGAGACACAGAGACACAGAGACACAGTCATAGAGATACAGAGACACAGACACACAAAGACACAGAGACACAGAGACACAGTTACACAGTAACACAGAGACACAGTGGCACAGAGACACAGAGACACAGAGACACAGAGTCACAGAGACACAGAGTCACAGAGACACAGAGACACAGAGACACAGAGACACAGAGACACAGAGTCACAGAGACATAGAGACACAGAGACACAGAGACACGGAGACACAGTCACAGAGACACAAAGACACAGAGACACAGCATAAAGACACAGAGACACAGAGACACAGAGACACAGAGACACAGCGACTCAGATTCCTAGACACAGTCACAGAGACACAGAGACACAGAGACACAGAGACGGAGACACAGAGACACAGAGACACAGCGACTTAGATTCATAGACACAGTCACAGAGACACAGAGACACAGAGACACGGAGACACAGAGACACAGAGACCCAGAGACACGGAGACACGGAGACACAGAGACACAGAGACACAGATACACAGAGACACCGAGACACAGTCACAGAGACACAGAGACACAGAGACACAGAGACACAGAGGCACAGAGTCACAGAGACACGGAGACACAGAGGCACAGAGACACAGAGACACAGAGACACAGAGACACGGAGACACAGAGTCACAGAGACAGAGACATAGAGACATGGAGAAACAGAGACACAGGGACAGAGAGTCACAGAGACACAGAGACACAGAGACACAGAGACACGGAGACACAGAGTCACAGAGACAGAGACACGGGGACAGAGACACGGAGACACGGAGACACGGAGACACGGAGACACGGAGACACGGAGACACAGCGAAAGAGAGACACGGAGTCACGGAGACACAGAGACACAGAGACACAGAGTCAAGGAGACACAGAGACACTGCGACACAGATACACAGTCACGGAGACACGGAGACACAGAGACACAGCGAAAGAGAGACACAGAGTCAAGGAGACACAGAGACACAGCGACATAGATACACAGTCACAGAGACACGGAGACACAGAGACACCGAGTTACAGCGACACAGAGTGATACAGCGTGAAAACAGGCCATTTGGCCCAACTTACCCACACCGGCCAACATGCCCCAGCTAAACTGGTCCTACCTGCCAGCGTTTGGCCCATATCCCTCCAAACCTGTCCTATCCATGTACCAGTCTAAGTGCTTCTTAAACGTTGGGATAGTCCCAGCCTCAACTACCTCGTCTGGCAGCTTGTTCCATACACCCACCACCCTTTGTGTGAGAAAGGTACCCCTCAGATTACTATTACATCTTTTTCCCTCACCTTGAACCTATGGTCCTCAATTCCACTCCTCTGGGCAAGAGCCTCTGTGCATCTACCCGATCTATTCCTCTAATGATTTTATACTCCTCTGTAAGATCACCCCTCATCCTCCTGCGCTCCAAGGAATCGTGTCGCAGCCAACTCAACCTCCCCTCCCTCTCCCCTCCTCCCGGTCCCCCCTCCCGTCCTCCCTCAGCCCGGGCCAGTATCCCGTCGCTTTACTGCTAATTTAAAGAAATAAATAAAACACTGATCTCAATGCAAAATGCCTCCAGTTGTTTGTTGAGTAAATGGGGACGCGGTTGGCGGGGAGTGGGTCGGATAGGTACGTCTTGTTCCTCACGGCAGCTGCGGAGTTCCCGAGTCGGGGACAGGCTGGGGAAACGTCGCTCACCCCTCACACACACACACACACACACACACACACACACACACACACACACACACACACACACACACACACACACACACACACACACACACACACACACACACACACACACACACACACACTCACACACGCAAACACACACACACACACACACAAACACACACACACACACACACACTCACACACACACACAAACACACTCACACACACTCTCACACACACACTCACACACACTCTCACACACACACACACACACACACACACACTCACTCAGGCAATGGTCGCCGACGTGTCTCTGACACCCCCATCCAGCTGACGGAACCTCCGTCCGCCGATCACCCGCTGGTCATTTCATTCGTTCACCGTTGATATCCGAGCGACCCTAACGAGAGGCGTTTGTGCGCATTAACACACAGACGCTGGGAGCTCATGTAACGTCGGCGAGTACACATTTAGAGGATTGTTTCCAGGCCCTACCAACATGCCGATTCAAGCCTTACGCTCTCTGTTCCATAGTTACTCTTAGACTGAAATTTACATATTTTATTCTTAAATTCTTACTCACCAAAAATTTTGAATCTGAACAACAAATGCTGCTGGGTACAAAATCCACGCACGCATGCACAATGCAGAACAACAAATCCTAGTGGTGATCAAATCCACGCCGTAACATACACAATGCAAAATAAGGAATGTTGGTGAGATACAAATCCCCACAGGCAGGTACATAACTTACACAATGTTACTCACATTTATCCCAGCTTCGGCAGCGCTCTTCCCTCACATGGATTCAAACAGGTGCTAGTGGCAGAGAAGGCTCAATGTAAGGAAAACCCTCACCTTTCTTTTATCTGTCGGCTGAGTCGTCTATCACTAGAGTTTTGTTCTCAATAATCCAAGTTAGTTGAGGAGATATCGATCTCGGCGGAACCTCCAACGCTGTTGGAACAATTTTATCATACATAGATACATAGAAAATAGGTGCAGGAGTAGGCCCTTCGGCCCCTCGAGCCTGCACCGCCATTCAATATGATCATGGCTGATCATCCAACTCAGTATCCCGTATCTGCCTTCTCTCCATACCCCCTGATCCCCTTAGCCACAAGGGTTACATCTAACTCCCTCATAAATATAGCCAATGAACTGGCCTCAACTACCCTCTGTGGCAGAGAGTTCCAGAGATTCACCACTCTCTGTGTGAAAAAGTTTGTCCTCATCTCGGTCTTAAAGGATTTCCCCCTTATCCTTAAGCTGTGACCCCTTGTCCTGGACTTCCCCAACATCGGGAACAATCTTCCTGCATCTAGCCTGTCCAACCACATAAGAATTTTCTACGTTTCTATAAGATCCCCTCTCAATCTCCTAAATTCTGGCGAGTATAAGCCAAGTCTATCCAGTCTTTCTCCATATGAATGTCCTGACATCCCAGGAATCAGTCTGGTGAACGTTCTCTGCACTCCCTCTATGGCTATAATGTCCTTCCTCAGATTTGGAGACCAAAACTGTACGCAATACTCCAGGTGTGGTCTCACCAAGACCCTGTACAACTGCAGTAGAACCTCCCTGCTCCTATACTCAAATCTTTTTGCTATGAAAGCTAACATACCGTTCGCTTTCTTCACTGCCTGCTGCACCTGCATGCCTACTTTCAATGACTGGTGTACCATGACACCCAGGTCTCGCTGCATCTCCCCATTTCCTAATCGGCCACCATTTAGATGATAGTCTGCTTTCCTGTTTTTGCCACCAAAGTGGATAACATCACATTTATCCACATTATACTGCATCTGCCAAACATTTGCCCACTCACCCAGCCTATGCAAGTCACCTTGCAGTCGCCTAGCATCCTCCTCACAGCTAACACTGCCCCCCAGCTTAGTGTCATCCGCAAACTTGGAGATGTTGCCGTCAATTCCCTCATCCAGTTCATTAATATAAATTGTAAATAGCTGGGGTCCCAGCACTGAGCCTTCCGATACCCCACCAGTCACTGCCTGCCATTGTGAAAAGGACCCGTTTACTCATACTCTTTGCTTCCTGTTTGCCAGCCAGTTCTTTATCCACATCAATACTGATCCCCCAATACCGTGTGCTTTAAGTTTGTATACTAATCTCTTATGTGGTACCTTGTCGAAAGCCTTCTGAAAGTCCAGATACAACACATCCACTGGTTCTCCCCTATCCACTCTACTAGTTACATCCTCGAAAAATTATATAAGATTCGTCAGACATGATTTGCCTTTCGTAAATCCATGCTGACTTTGTCCAATGATTTCACCACTTTCCAAATGTGCTGCTATCCCATCTTTAATAAGTGACTCTAGCAGTTTCCCCACTACCGATGTTAGACTAACTGGTCTGTAATTCCCCGTTTTCTCTCTCCTTAAAAAGTGGGGTTACGTTTGCTACCCTCCAATCCTCAGGAACTACTCCAGAATCTAAAGAGTTTTGAAAAATTATCACTAATGCATCCACTATTTCTGGAGCTACTTCCTTAAGTACTCTGGGATGCAGCCTATCTGGCCCTTGTGATTTATCGGCCTTTAATCCATTCAATTTACTCAACACCACTTCCCGACTAACCTGGATTTCACTCAGTTCCTCCATCTCCTTTGACCCGCGGCCCCCTGCTATTTCCGGCAGATTATTTATGTCTTCCTTAGTGAAGACGGAACCAATGTAGTTATTCAATTGGTCCGCCATATCCTTGTTCCCCATGATCAATTCACCTGTTTCTGACTGCAAGGGACCTACATTTGTTTTAACTAATCTCTTTCTCTTCACATATCTGTAAAAACTTTTGCAGTCAGTTTTTATGTTCCCTGCCAGTTTTCTTTCATAATCTACTTTCCCTTTCCTAATTAAGCCCTTTGTCCTCCTCTGCTGGTCTCTGAATTTCTCCCAGTCCTCTGGTATGCTGCTTTTTCTGACTAATTTGTACGCATCATCTTTTGCTTTGATACTATCCCTGATTTCCTTTGTTATCCACGGATGCACTACCTTCCCTGATTTATTCTTTTGCCAAACTGGGATGAACAATTTTTGTAGGTCATCCATGCAGTCTTTAAATGCCTTCCATTGCATATCCACCGTCAACCATTTTAGAACTAATTGCCAGTCAATCTTGGCCAATTCACGTCTCATACCCTCAAAGTTACCTTTCTTTAAGTTCAGAACCGTTGTTTCTGAATTAACAATGTCACTCTCCATCCTAATGAAGAACTCAATCATATTATGGCCACTCTTGCCCAAGGGGGCACGCACAACAAGACTGCTAACTAACCCTTCCTCATTACTCAATACCCAGTCTAGAATAGCCTGCTCTCTCGTTGGTTCCTCTACATGTTGGTTTAGATAACTATCCCGCATACATTCCAAGAAATCCTCTTCCTCAGCACCCCTGCCAATTTGATTCACCCAATCTAGATTGAAGTCACCCATTATAACAGTTTTGCCTTTGTTGCACGCATTTCTAATTTCCTGTTTGATGCCATCCCCAACTTCACTACTACTGCTAGGTGGCCTGTACACAACACCCACCAGCGTTTTCTGCCCCTTAGTGTTTCGCAGCTCTACCCATACCGATTCCACATCCTCCAAGCTAATGCCCTTCCTTTCCACTGCGTTAATCTCCTCTCTAACCAGCAACGCTACCCCACCTCCTTTTCCTTTCTCTCTATCCCTCCTGAATATTGAATATCCCTGGATGTTCAGCTCCCAGCCTTGGTCAACCTGGAGCCATGTCTCCGTGATCCCAACTATATCATAATAATTAATTGCTATCTGCACGTTCAACTCATCCACCTTATTACAAATGCTCCTTGCATTGAGACACAAAGCCTTCAGGCTTGTTTTACAACGCTCTTAACCCTTATAAAATTATGTTGAAAAGTGGCCCTTTTTGATTTTTGCCCTGGATTTGTCTGCCTGCCACTTTTACTTTTCACCTTACTACCTATTGCTTCCGCCCGCATTTTACACCCCTCTGTTTCTCTGCTCACCCATTTAAGAACCCCACCACCTCTTATTCTCTGTTTATTATTGTTTTCTTCTTTCCCCCCTACATGTTGGGTCTGAGTGCTTTCCTTCTCTGCCTCCTGCCTCACACACTGTCTAATAGCATTCTCTATTTGAGTCCCTCCCCCCAACCATTCTAGTTTAAAGTCTCCCCAGTAGCCTTTACAGATCTCCCAGCCAGGATATCGGTCCCCCTCAGGTTCAAGTGCAACCCATCGTTTTTGTACAGGTCGAACCTTCCACAAAAGAGGTCCCAATGATCCAGAAATTTGAATCCCTGCCTTCTGCACCGGTCCTTCAGCGACGCATTTATCCTCCACCTCGCTCCCTTCCTAATCTCACTGTCGCGTGGCCAGGCAGTAATCCCTGTTTTGCTATCCTTGTTATTTGGATCAAACAGCCGGCAGTGACTGTAAAGCAACTGCTTTGTGAGGGAGGGGCGTGGGGTGGGTGCACCAACCTTTTTGAATCTGAAAAACAAATGCTGGTGGGTACAAAATCCACACAGGCATGCACAATGCAGAACAACAAATCCTAGTGGTGATCAAATCCACGCCGTAACATACACAATGCAAAATAAGGAATGTTGGTGAGATCCAAATCCCCACAGCCAGGTACATAACTTAAACAATGTTACTCACATTTATCCCAGCTTCGGCAGTGCTCTTCCCTCACATGGATTCAAACAGGTGCTAGTGGCAGAGAAGGCTCAATGTAAGGAAAACCCTCACCTTTTGATATCTGTCGGCTGAGTCGTCTATCACTAGAGTTTTGTTCTCAAGAATCCAAGTTAGTTGAGGAGATATCGATCTCGGCGGAACCTCCAACGCTGTTGGAATAATTTTATCATGTTTTGCTATCCTTGTTATTTGGATCAAACAGTCGGCAGTGACTGTAAAGCAACTGCTTTGTGAGGGAGGGGCGTGGGGTGGGTGCAGGGTGCGGGGTGGGGGTGGAGGGGGGTGCAAGGGCGGATGAGGGCAGCGATATGTGCAGTGCTATTGGAGAGATAGGGAGGGTGGGGAGAGAGGAAACCCGCTGAGTCACTCCAGCACGTTGCGCCTTTCCTTGATAACCAGCATCTGCAGTTCCTTGTATGCACGGGTTGTCGGCGTGGCTGACGTGGTGACCAGCGATTGGATGGGTCGGCTGGTGGGTGGGTGAGAGATGAACATAAAAGTGTGGCCGAGCCCCGAGGAAGCACCTCGTTTCCCTAGCGTCTGACAGGAATCTTGTGGAGCGCTGTCACATCGGGTACCATGAGTAAAATCGTCCTGTACGACCAAGAGAACTTCAACGGGGAGGCCAAGGAGTTTGTGAGGAATGTGCCGGACCTGTCCAAGTTGTTATTCAACAACGCTGCCAAGTCGGCGCGGGTGGTGGGCTACCACTGGATCGGCTTCGTGGATGCCGACTACAATGGCAAGTTCATTATCTTCGCGCCCGGCGACTACAAAACCCTGGGCTGTAATTTCAACCATATGCTTAGCTCGCTGCGGCTGGTTGACGAAGACCTGCAGAACCCGGAGATCGTTCTGTACGAGCATGTGGAATACGATGGCGAGGTCCTCGAAATCAAGCAGAAGACTGATGACCTGACGAGAGGCAACTTTAATGAAAAGGTCTCGTCTCACAAAGTGAAGCGGGGCGTGTGGATCCTCCACCGGGATATCAACCAGGAGGGGCCGCGCCAGATCACCTTCCAGGGCGACAATTGGAACAACTACCGCGCATTCGGATGGAACGACACATTGTCCTCGCTCTTCCCTCTGGTCAAAAGCTACACTGAGGTGGGAGCCTCGCCCAGCGTGAAGCTCGGCCAGACATGTATGTGAGCCTCGTCCAGCGGAGCCTCGTCCGGCCGCCTCAGCTCCATATACCTGCCCGACGACCAGCCCCCCCCCTTCCCTCCTCCCGGCTCCCCTCCCCTCCTCCCTCCGACTCCTCCACTCCGCCCGGGCCAGTGTCCCTTCGCTTTACTGTTCATTTAAAGAATGAAATAAAATGCTGATCTCAATGCAAAATGCCTCCAGTTGTTTGTTGAGTAAATGGGGACGCGGTTGGCGGGGAGTGGGTCGGATAAACAGGTCTTGTTCCTCACGGCAGCGCTGCGGAGTTCCCGAGTCGGGGACAGGCTGGGGAAACGTCGCTCACCCCTCACACACACTCTCACACACTCACACTCACACACACACTGACACACACTCACACTCACCCCCATACACTCACCCCCCACACACACTCACACACACACACACACACACACAGACACACACACACACACACACACACACACACACACACACACTCACACACACTCACACACACACACACACACACACACACACTCACACACACACACACACACACACACACACACACACTCACACACACTCACACACACACACACACACACAGACACACACACACACACACACACACACACACACTCACACACACACACACACACACACACACACACTCACACACACACACACACACACACACACACACACACACACACACACACACACTCACACACACTCACACACACACACACACACACACACACACACACACAGACACACACACACACACACACACACACACACACACAGACACACACACACACACACACACACACTCTCGGTCGCACACACTCACTCAGGCACACACAGACACACAGTTTCACTCGCACACATTCACACTCACCCCGACACACACACTCTCACTCACACACACTCACACTCACCCAGACTCACACACTCTCACACACACACACACACACACACACACACACACACACACACACACACACACACACACACACACACACACACACACACACACACACACACACACACACACACACACACACACACACACACACACACAGTCTCTTACTCACACTCACCCACACGCACACACTCTCACTCACACACACACTCACTCACTCGCACACACACACACTCACTCAGGCACAGACACACACTCTCACTCGCACACACTCAGACGCACAAACACTCTCACACTCCCTGCGTGGGGGGGTGTGTGTGCGGGGGCGATGGTCGCCGACGTGTCTTTGACACCTCCATCCAGCTGACGGAACCTCCGTCCGCCGATCACCCGCTGGTCATTCCACTCGTTCACTGTTGATATCCGAGCGACGAGAATGAGAGGCGTTTGTGCGCATTAACACAGACGCTGGGAGCTCATGTACCGTCGGCGAGGACACATTTAGAGGATTGTATTCAGGTCCTACCAACATGCCGATTCAAGCCTTAAGCTCTCTGTTCCATAGTTACTCTTGGACTGAAATACACATACTTTATTCTTAAATTCTTACTCACAGACATGCACAATGCAGAACAACAAATCCTAGTCGTGATCAAATCCACGCCGTCACATACACAATGCAAAATAAGGAATCTTGGTGAGATACAAATCCCCACAGGCAGGTACGTAACTTACACAATGTTACTCACATTTATCCCAGCTTCGGCAGCGCTCTTCCCTCACCTGGATTCAAACAGGTGCTAGTGGCAGAGAAGGCTCAATGTAAGGAAAACCCTCACCTTTTTTATATGTCGGCTGTGTCGTCTATCACTAGAGTTTTGTTCTCAAGAATCCAAATTAGTTGAGGAGATCAGTGATCTCGGCGGAACCTCCAAAACTGTTGCAATAGTGGCTTCATGTTTTGCTATCCTTGTTATTTGCATCAAACAGCCGGCAGTGACTTTAAAGCAATAGCTTTGTGAGGGAGGGGCGGGGGGGTTGGAGGGAGTGCACGGGCGGGGGAGAGGGGCAGCTCCAAAACGTTGCGCCTTTCCTTGATAACCAGCATCTGCAGTTCCTTGTATGCACGGGTTGTCGGCGTGGCTGAGGTGGTGACCAGCGATTGGATGGTTCGGCTGGTGGGTGGGTGAGAGATGAACATAAAAGTGTGGCCGAGTCCCGAGGAAGCACCTCGTTTCCCCAGCGTCTGACGGGAGTCTTGTGGAGCGCTGTCACCTCGGGTAACATGAGCAAAATCACCCTGTTCGAGCAACCCGACTTCAACGGGGAGTCCAAGCAGTTTGTGAGGAATGAGCCGGACCTGTCCGAGAAGATGTTCAACGACACTGCCAAGTCGGCGCGGGTGGAGGGCAAGCACTGTATCGCCTACACGGATGCCGACTACAGGGGCGAGTTCATTATCTTCGGGCAAGGCGACTACGAAACCCTGGGCCCTAATTTCAACCATAGGCTTAGCTCACTGCGGCTGGTTGAAGAGGAGCTGCTGAACCCGGAGATCGTTCTGTTCGAGCATGTGGACTGCGATGGCGAGCACCGCGAAATCAAGAAGAAGCTTAATAGACTGCAGAGAGCCAACTTTAATAACCTGGTCTCGTCTCACAAGGTGAAGCGGGGCGTGTGGATCCTCTATCAGGATTGCAACCAGGCCGGGCCGCGCCTCATCACCTTCAAGGGCGACAAGTGGCGCGACTACCGCGACCACGGATGGAACGACAAACTCTCCTCGCTCCACCCTCTGGTCAACAGCTACACTGAGGTGGGACCCACGCCCAGCGTGAGGCTCCAGCGGGAGGGATAATCATGTGTGATATGTGCCTGGTCCAGCGGGAGCCTCAGCTGCAACCCCTGCCCGACGACCAGCTCGCCCTCCCCTCCTCCCGGCTCACCCTCCCCTCCTCCCAGCTCCCCCTCCCCTCCTCCCAGCTCCTATATGTCATCCCACTGACATATATTCATAGAATTACTGAAACAACCCCATCAGCACACCACGGCCATGCCTGTCTTTTGGCCCAAATACTCTCATCCAATTTGATGCCTATTAATTTTGAATGCTTCTATGCCTCATCTATTTAAGTGCATCGTGTCGGAGAAAGTGAATGAAAACGGATAAAGCATTAGTGCTGCAGTATGGGATAGTACGTTGGAGGCACAAGAGACTGTAGATGCTGGAATCAGGAGCAACAAAACAAAATTGCTGGATGAACTCAGAGAATCAATCGACAGTTGATGTTTTGGGGTGAGGATCAACTGGATTACAAGTTGGCCTTGCTCTGGACAAAACTGTAAATGTAATTCATGTAGATTCAGATTTCCACAATATTGTCCACGCCCTCTGTAGGAGGCCAGCCCAGAGGATAATTGTAAATGATTGGACGTCATCTGGCTTGGACTTTCAGCGGTGGAGTGGATGTCCATCCCTCCCAGATCACCCTACTGCAAAATTCAGCCTACTATGCAATATTACTATAATCATCAGATCTACTCTGGAGAAATACAAGAACGGGGATGTAATGCTGAGGCGCTATAAGGCGCTGGTCAGGCCACATTTGGAGTATTGTGAACAATTTTGGGCACCATATTGGAGGAAGTGTGTACTGGCTCTGGAGAGGGTCCAGAGGAACTTTACAAGCATCATCCCAGAAATGAGTGGGTTAATCTACGATGAGCGTTTGACGGCACTGGGCCTGCACTCGCTGGAGTTTTTTGTTGTTGTTTCCTTTTGTCCTGTTTTAGTTAAATTTTAGTTTATTGGGTTCTGTATGTGTGTGGGGGTGGGGGGTGAAAAATGATTGTTGTCTCTTCCTTCGGGGGAAAGCGACCTTTTCTTGTCATATCCCCCTTTTCTGCCTCCGTCTGCGCTGAGGCCTAATGGCGGAGCTGGCGGCCTCCAACTGCGACCAACCTTGAGGCTCCTGAGGCAGAGCCAAGACTTACCAACTGGCCGACTTCGGGGCTGTGGCGGCGTTCCGGCGTTCCGGCGGTGGCGACCAAAGACACTGGTGGCGACATGAATCTGGGGCTCGGCCGCGGCTGGCCCAGTGGACGACATCGTCGGGAGCTCGCAGGTCACAGGTGGGTGACCTGTTTTTCTGGAGATCCCGCAACTACAGCTGCGTCCGCTGGACTGGAGGGCGGCAGCTTCGGTAGCTTCGGCCACCCCGGGCCGCGGAGTTTGAACCGGCCCGTCGCGGAGCACGGATTCAGCCGCGGGACTGACTTACCATCACCCGGCGGGGTCACAACATCAGAAGCCTGGATCGCCTCAGCGCAGAGGGAGAACAAAGAGGGAAGAGACAGAGACTTTAAGACTTTTGCCTCCATCACAGTGAGGAGGTGACTGGTGAACTCACTGTGGTGGATGTTAATTTGTGTTTATTGTGTGTTTTGTTATTTATTATTATATGTATGACTGCAGGCAACGAAATTTCGTTCAGACCGAAAGGTCTGAATGACAAATAAAGGTATCTAATCTAATCTAATCTAATCTAATCTAATCAAATCTAATCTAATCTAATCTAATCTAATCTAATCTAATCTAATCTAATCTAATCTAATCTAATCTAATCTAATCTAATCTAATATAATATAATATAATCTAATCTAATCTAATCTAATCTAACCTAACCTAACCTAATCTAATCTAATCTAATCTAATATGATCTAATCTAATCTAATCTAATCTATTCTAATCTGATCTAATCTAATCTAATCTAATCTAATCTAATCTAATCTAATCTAATCTAATCTAATCTAATCTAATCTAATCTAATCTATGGGTAGAAAGCAGGAGAATGGGGTTAGGAGCGAGAGATAGATCAGCCATGATTGAATGGCAGAGTAGACTTGATAGGCCGAGTGGCCTAATTCTACTCCTATGATTTATGACCTCATGAACAGCTTCATTGGAAATTGTCCTCAAAATCCTACTGGCCACACATCGTCCTGTCTTGGAGATTTATTGCTTAATGCTTGACATTGGTGACCCACAATATCCTGATATGAGTGATCAAAATCCAAGGGTTTTTTCAAACACGTACAGCTAATTAAATATTTCATCCAAGAACAATGAGGTCATCCAAAATGTTGGGCTCCTGCCTGCAATTTCAGAAGCAGAATATTCCAACATGATACAAGTTGGAGAAGAGTATCTACAAAAATATTCAAACATAATTGTTTAAAATTACTCCTCTTAATCAAAAACGATCTTTGGAGGTTTGTTTCAGGATGCAAGTAAACCACGAGAAAATAAACGATCATTGCCACCACCATTAAAAATCCAAAGCCTTCTTTTATGCTGTACGCGATGGGGAACTCTAGAAAAGGAAATCAAAACGTGTGCGATAAAATATGAACCTCATGCCAGAACAGAGTTTGCTTTTCAAGATCAACGCATCACATTGTTTCAGTTCTTCCCTGATATTGAGCATGAAATGGGACGGATATGAGAATTTTAATGTTGACACTCTTGTAATTTGACTGCAGGTAAAATAAGTCTATGGGGATTTAGTTCCCACGAACTAGTACAGATGCACGACAGAAAGTATTCTAACGGCAAGCATCACAGCCTGGCATATCAACTGCTCTGCTATTCAGCACTTGAACCGGCAGAGGGCAGTGTTCACAGCACAGTCTAACACAGGCTTGGCACTTCATCTTCATGGTACGTTGCTTTAGTAAGACAGGAAATATTATCAAGGATCCTGTCACCTTGACCATTCCCTATTCATTTTTCTACCTTCTGAAGATACAGAAGCTTGAAAGCCCAGATAAGCTGACTTAAATGCAGCTTCTTCTCTCGTCTATCAAACTCCTGAACTTATTGTTCCTACAGGGCTGCCGCGTACTCTTACTCATAACTTTACCTCATTCTGTTATTGTCATTCTTTTTTTGTGCACTATTTCATATTACATTACAATCTTGCACCATTCTGCTCTATTGAGCTAGTATTTATTGTTGTAATATCTTCATGACTGTATGGACATTGCCCCCTGGTGTATTTGACAAGAAACAGATCCAAATGGGAATTGGGATACTGAGCTGGATCAACAATACAGAAGTGATGCAGACAACAAAGTTAAAGATGAGTAGCTGGAAGAATACAAAGAAAGCCGTCAGCTGTACATGCCGCTTGTGCACTGGAAAGACAGACGGACACTCATTCACCGTCGGGTACAGATGCATAATACACCAACTCATGATATAATGAGTTACACAGTACAAGTGTTACCTCTGTACGTCCCCAGAGCGCGGTGGGAGATTTCAACCTTCACGTGGTCCACCCTGTTTCGACAAATGCAATCAACCCGGCGTGCACAATCAAATAAGATCAAATAGAACAAGTTGTCCGACAACTTTAGGCTGTGCACGCCATACGCAAAAAGAAGAAGTCCCCAGAGCAAAAAAGATAATGAAGACGGATGCAGCAAAAGACGTTGTTGTGCTCACCAGAGCAATTATGGGTGAGATAAAAGAGTACTGATTGAGTAGCACCAATCCTGAAACAGGAAACTGAAATCAATCTTTGTAAATACAACGTGCAGAAATTAATAACAAATCCATGTAACGTGAAAGCAGCAAGTAACACGTCACTCCACGACAAATATTCATTTAACAGTGGTTCCACATACAGCATGGAAACTGGCCCTTTGATGCTGACCAAGATGCTCCATCAATGCTAGTCCAGCCTTCCCGTGTTTGGCTCAAATCCCTCTAACACTTTCCTATCCATGTACCTGTAGGAGCCATTTAGCTTAAGCTAGTATTATAATCGTCTGATATTTTTTAAATGCCAAATTACCTTTTAAATGTTGCTTTAGTACATGCCTCAACTTCCTCCTCAGCTCATTCCATATGCCCTCCATCCTCTGTGTGGAAAAAGCTGCCCCTCAGATTTCTATTACATTTTTGACCTCTCACATTAAACCTAACTCCTCTTGTTTTCTGATTCCCATTCTCTGGGTAAAAGACTCTGTGCAACTACCCAATCTATTCCCCTCATGATACATCTCAATAAGATCACCTCTCATCCTCTCCACATTACGTTGCATTAGTAAGACTGGTAATATAGTTAAGGATCCCATCACCTTGACCATTCACTTTTCTCTCTTGTACCTGAAAATACAAGAGCTTGAAAGCCCGGCTATCCAGACTTAAAAACAGCTTCCTCTCACATCTACCAGACTCCTGGACTAATCG
>JAXLNO010002122.1:27500-35000 GCA_038087875.1 Malacoraja senta | reverse complement strand
ACCAGTTAGCGTGACTTCGGTGGTGGGAAAGATGCTGGAGTCAATTATTAAAGAGGTAATAATGGGGCATTTGGATAGCAGTAATTGGATTAGTCCAAGTCAACATGGATTTATGAAAGGAAATCATGCTTGACTAATCTTCTGGAATTTTTTGAGGATGTGACAAGTAAAATGGATGAAGGGGTGCCAGTGGATGTAGTATATCTAATCTTTGATATGGTCCCGCACGGGAGACAGGTGACTAAAATTAGATCACATGGTATTGGGGGTAGGGTGTTGACATGGATAGAAAATTGGTTGGCAGAACGGAAGCAAAGAGTCGGAGTACACGGGTCCTTTTCAGAATGGCAGGCAGTGGCGAGTGGAGTGCCGCAAGGCTTGGTGTTGGGGCCGCAACTGGTTACCATATATAGAAAGTAGGTGCGAGAGTAGACCACCAGGCCCATCGAGCCCGCACCGCCACTCGCTCATGTCTGAACACCAAACAGACACCCTTGTTAATGATTTGGAAGAGGGAATTAGGAGCAACACTCGCAAGTTTGCGGATGACACAAAGCTGGGTGGCAGCGTGAACTGTGAAGAGGATGTTAGGAGGTTGCAGGGTGACCTGGACAGGTTGAGTGAGTGGGCAGATGCGTGACAGATGCAGTATAATATAGATAAATGTGAGGTCATCCACTTTGGCGGGAAAAACAAGGGGGCAGATTATTATCTCAATGGGGTTAGGTTAGGTAAGGGGGAGGTGCAGCGAGACCTGGGCGTCCTTGTACACCGGCCACTGAAAGTTGGCGTGCAGGTACAGCAGGGAGTGAAGAAAGCTAATGGAATGTTCGCCTTCATAATAAGAGAATTTTAGTATAGGAGTAAAGATGTTCTTCTGCAGTTATATAGGGCTCTGGGGAGACCACATCTGGAGTATTGTGTACAGTTTTGGTCTCCAAATTTGAGGAAGGACATCCTTGTGATTGAGGCAGTGCAGCGTAGGTTCACGAGATTGATCCCTTGGATGGCTGGACTGTCATATGAGGAAATATTGAAAAGACTAGGCTTGTATTCACTTGAGTTTAGGAAGATGAGGGGGGACCTTATAGAAACATATACAATTAAAAGGACTGGACAAGCTAGATGCAGGAAAAATGTTCCCAATGTTGGGCGAGTCCAGAACCAAGGGCCACAGTCTTAGACTAAAGGGGAGGTCACTTAAGACTGAGGTGAGAAAAAATATTTCACCCGGAGAGTTGTGAATTTATGGAATTCCCTGCCACAGAGCGCAGTGGAGGCCAAATCACTGGATGGATTTAAGAGAGTGTTAGATAGAGCTCTAGGGGCTAGTGGAATCAAGGGTATGGGGAGAAGGCAGGCACGGGTAATTGATAGGGCACGATCAGCCATAATCACAATGTATGGCGGTGCTGGCTCGAAGGGCCGAATGGCCTCCTCCTGCACCTATTTTCTATGTTTCTATGTTTCTAAATGGTAGCGAATTGAGGAATGCAGTTGAACAGAGGGATCTAGGAATAACTGTGCATAGTTCCCTGAAGGTGGAATCTCATGTAGATAGGGTAATAAAGAAAGCTTTTGGTGAGCTGGCCTTTATAAATCAGAGCATTGCGTATTGAAGTTGGGATGTATTGTTAAAATTGTACAAGGCATTGGTGAGGCCAATTCTGGAGTATGGTGTACAATTCTGGTCGCCAAATTATAGGAAAGATGTCAACAAAATAGAGAGAGTACAGAGGAGATTTACTAGAATGTTGCCTGGGTTTCAGCACCAAAGTTACAGAGAAAGGTTGAACAATATAGGTCTTTATTCTTTAGAGCGCATAAGGTTAAGGGGGGACTTGATAGAGGTCTTTAAAATGATGAGAGGGATAGACAGAGTTGACGTGGATAAGCTTTTTCCATTGAGAGTAGGGAAGATTCAAACAAGAGGACATGATTTGAGAATTAAGGGACAAAAGTTGAAGTGGTGAAGGCAGGTCCGTTTTTATCATTTAAAAATAAATTGGATAGGTATATGGACGGGAAAGGAATGGAGGGTTATGGTCTGAGTGCAGGTAGATGGGACTAGGTGAGAGTAAGTGTTCGGCACGGATCGAAGGGCCGAGATGGCCTGTTTCCGTGCTGTAATTGTTATATGGTTATATGGTTATATATCGAACTTTACTCCAGTGAATGGCTAGATATTCCTGGTGGAGGTGTGTCAAGATAACAAGTTCGCTTAATAAAAAGAAGAGCTTGTGAACTCAAGGCCACACGGCTATTCCCTGAAATATCCCACACAGATAAAGAAGCTGTTTTTCAGTGGAAAGTTAATGAATGTTGGATCAGAAAAGTTAACCCTACAAACAAGTGTACGTGACTAATCATGGTATTATGTTTTCAAAGAAGATATTAAAATATTGCATTCTTTGTATTATGAGGACAGTCTCTTGCTTGACTGTTCTCCTTGTCTGACAAGTTATTGCTAATAATGTAGTAACAGTTTGAAATTAACTCACGTCTTGTGTAAAATTATTCCAACAGATGTCGTGTCTCAGAAATGTGATTGAGATTTTTGAAGATGTGACCATAAAGGTCGATAAGGCAGACCTGTAGATGTTGTCTACATGGACCTCAGTAAAGCATTTGACAAGGTTCCGCATGGTAAGCTGCTCTGGAAGGCTAGATCCCATGGGATCCAAGGAGAGAAAGCTCCTCTGTCCAACAATCTTATAGCTCTGCTCCTCCTCACAGCCACCACCACCACATGTCCAAACGGCCCCAAGATTGACTGACGTCTATAACAAACCCACTGACTCCCACAACTATCTCGACTACACTTCTTCCCACCATGCTCCCTGCAATGGCTCTACCACCGAATGTCAATCCCTCCGTCTGCGCCGCATCTGCACCAAAGATGAGATGTTCCATACTGGGGCATTCGAGATGTCCTCATTCTTTGGGGAACATAGATGCGGCCTTCACTCGTTTCTCCTCGGTAACCCACACCTCCGCCCTTGCTCCCCTCCCTCTAATCGCAACAGAGACAGAGTCCCCCTAGTCATGACCTGCAAGACATTGTGTGGCAGGGAGGTGAGGTCTGGCACCCCTTCCCTCACCCACAACACCACACAGTGAGAGGCACGAATGGATCAGAGTTAGTCCTGGGTCAGAGCAGGACAGGGAGACGAGGGGTGAGAAGGGGAGTGGTAGGGGAGGGGGAAGATGGGGAAGAGTGAAGGAGTGGGAGTAAAAGGAGAGTGAAGGAGAGTGAGGGCGGAGCGGTGAGGGGGGGGGGTGAGGGAGAGTGAGTGAGAGTGAGAGGAGTGAGGTGGAGTGAGGGGAGCCAGTGTAATGAGGGGAGTGAGGGGTGTGTGGTAGGGGGAGTGATGGAATGTGAGGGGAGTGTGAGCAGATAGTGAGGGAGAGTGAAGGGAGTCGGGGGAGTGAGGGGGGTGAGGTGGAGTGAGGGGAGTAGGGTGAGTGAGGGGAGTGAGCGAGATTTAGGGAGAGTGGGGGATTGAGGGGAGTAGGGGAATGAAGAGAGTGAGGGGAGAGAGAGGGGGCGTGATGGAAAGTGAGGGGAGTAGGTGGAGTGAGGGGAGTGCTAGTGCCAGGTACACTGATCCCGCCTGCCAGCGTTTGGCCCATATCCCTCCAAACCTGTCCTATCCATGTACCAGTCTAAATGCTTCTTAGACGTTGGGATAGACCCAGCCTCAACTGCCTCCTCTGGCAGCTTGTTCCATACACCCACCATCCTTTGTGTGAGAAAGGTACCCCTCAGATTACTATTATATATTTTTCCCTCACCTTGAACCTATGGTCCTCAATTCCCCTACTCTGGGCAAGAGCCTCTGTCCATCTACCTGATCTATTCCTCTCATGATTTTAGTCACCTCTGTAAGATCACCCCTCATCCTCCTGCGCTCCAAGGAATAGAGTCCCAGCTAACTCAACCTTCCCTTCCCCTCCTCCCAGCCCCTCCCCTCCACCCAGCTCCCCCGCCCCTCCTCCCGGCTCCCCCTCACCTCCTCCCTCCGCCCGGGCCAGTGTCCCGTCGCTTTACTGATCTGAATAAAAATGCCTCCAATTGTTTGTTGAGTAAATGGGTACGCGTTTGGCGGGTAGTGGGTCGGATAGACAGGTCTTGTTCCTCACGGCAGCGCTGCGGAGTTCGCGAGTCGGGGCAGGATTGGGAAACGCCGCTCACCCCTCACACACACATCTCACCCCCCCCCACACACACACACACACATTCACTCACACTCACCCCCATACACTCCCCCCACAGCACACACACACACTCTCTCTCACACACACTTTCACTCGCACACACTCACTCAGGCACACTCAGACACAGTTTCACTCGCACACATTCACACTCACCCACACACACACACACTCACTCACACACACCCAGACACACACTCTCACTCACACACACACTCACCCAGACACACACATCATCACACAGTCTCTTACTCACACAAACACCCACACCCACACACTCTCACTCACACACACACACTCACTCACGCACACAGTCTCTTACTCACCCATACACACACTCTCTCACACACACTCACTCAGGCACACACACACTCTCTCACACACACACACACACACACACACTGAGACGCACACACACTCCCCCACACACACACACACACACACACCCACACACTCTCACTCACACACACACACAGTCTCTTACTCACCCACACACACACTCTCTCACACACACACTCACTCAGGCACACACACACTCTCACACACACACACTCACACTCACCCACCTACACACACTCTCACACACTCACACTCACCCACACATACACTCTCACTCACACGCACACTCACTCAGGCACAGACACACACTCACACTCGCGCTCTCACACACACACACTCACACTCACCCACACACACACACTCTCACTCACACACACACTCACTCAGGCACACACGCACACTCTCACTCGCACACACTCAGACGCACACACACTCTCACCCACACTCACACACACACACACACACACACACACACTCACTCAGGCGATGGTCGCCGACGTGTCTCTGACACCCCCATCCAGCTGACGGAACCTCCGTCCGCCGATCACCCGCTGGTTATTTCACTCGTTCACCGTTGATATCCGAGCGACCCGAACGAGGCGTTTGTGCGCATTAACACAGACGCCGGGAGCTCATGTACTGTCGGCGAGGACACATTTAGAGGATTGTATCCAGGTCCTACCAACATGCCGATTCAAGCCTTACGCTCTCTGTTCCATAGTTACTCTTAGACTGAAATACACATATTTTATTCTTAAATTCTTACTCACCAAAGTTTTTGAATCTGAACAACAAATGCTGGTGGGTACAAAATCCACGCAGGCATGCACAATGCAGAACAACACATCCTAGTGGTGATCAAATCCACGCCGGTAGGCACGTAACATACACAATGCAAAATAAGGAATCCTGGTGAGATACAAATCCCCACAGGCAGGTACGTTACTTACACAATGATCATCTTGCTTAAACTTCCAGCGGTGGAGTGGATGTCCATCCCTCCCAGATCACCCTACTGCTATATTCAGCCTACTATGCAATATTACAATAATCATCAGATCTACTCTGGAGAAAGACAAGAACAGGGATGTAATGCTGAGGCGCTATAAGGCGCTGGTCAGACCGCATTTGGAGTGTTGTGAACAATTTTGGGCACCATATTGGAGGAAGGGTGTACTGGCTCTGGAGGGGCCAGAGGAGCTTTACAAGCATAATCCCAGAAATGGGTGGGTTAACTTATGATGAGCGTTTGACGGCATTGGCCCTGCACTCGCTGGAGTTTAGATGGATGAGGGGGACCTCATTGAAACGTATCGAGTAGTGAAGGGCTTGGATTGAGTGGGTAAGGTGAGGAATTATTCACTAGAGAGTGTGTCTAGGATTAGTGGTCATAGCCTCAGAATTAAAGGATGTTCCGTTAAGAAGGAGGTGAGGAGGAATAGATTTCGTCAGTGGGAGGTGAATCAGTGGAATATTTTGCCACAGAAGGCCATGGAAACCAATGTCATTTGATATTTTTAAGGCAGAGATAGATAGATTCTTGATTAGTACGATATCAGAGGTTATGGGGAGAAAGCAGGAGAATGGGGTTAGGTGGGAGAGATAGATCAGCCATGATTGAATGGCAGGGTAGACTTGATAGGCCGATTGGCCTAATTCTACTCCTATGACTTATGACCTCATGAACAGCTTCATTGGAAACTGTCCTCAACATCCTACTGGCCACACATCGTCCTGTCTTGGGGATTTATTGCTCAATGTTTGACATTGGTGACCCACAATATCTTGATATGTGATCAAAATCCAAGGTTTTTTTCAAACAGGTACAGCTAATTAAATATTTCATCCAAGAACAATGAGGTCAGCTAAAATGTTGGGCTCCTGCCTGCAATTTCAGAAGCAGAATATTCCAACATGATACAAGTTGGAGAAGAGTATCTGCAAAACTATTCAAAAATAATTGTTTAAACTTACTCCTCTTAATCAAAAACGATCTTTGGAGGTTTGTTTCAGGATGCAAGTAAACCACGAGAATATAAACAATCATTGCTACCACCATTAAAAATCCAAAGCCTTCTATAATGCTGTACACGATGGGGAACTCTAGAAAAGGAAATCAAAACTTGTGCGAAAAAATATGAACCTCATGCCAGAACAGAGTTTGCTTTTCAAGATCAACGCATCGCATTGTTTCAGCTCTTCCCTGATATTGAGCATGAAATGGGACGGATATGAGAATTTTAATGTAGACACTTGTAATTTGGCTGCAGGAAAAATAAGTCTATGGGGATTTAGTTCCCACGAACTAGTACAGGTGCACGACAGAAAGTATTCTAATGGGGAGCATCACGGCCTGGCATATCAACTGCTCTGCTATTCACCGCTTGAACCGGCCGAGGGCAGTGTTCACAGCCCAGTCTAACACAGGCTTGGCACTTCATCTTCATGGTACGTTGCTTTAGTAAGACAGGAAATATTATCAAGGATCCTGTCACCTTGACCATTCTGAAGATACAGAAGCTTGAAAGGCCAGATAAGCAGACTTAAATGCAGCTTCTTCTCCCGTCTATGAGACTCCTGAACGTATTGTTCCTACAGGGCTGCCGCGTACCCTTACTCATAACTTTACCTCATTCTGTTATTGTCATTATTTTTGTGTGCATTATTTCATATTACATTACAATCTTGCACCATTCTGCTCTATTGAGCTAGTATTTATTGTTGTAATATCTTCATGACTGTATGGACATTGCCCCCTGGTGTATTTGACAAGAAACAGATCAAAATGTGAATTGGGATACTGACCTGGATCAAAAATACAGAAGTGATGCAGACAACAAAGATAAAGATGAGTAGCTGGAAGAATACAAAGAAAGCCGTCAGCTGTACATGCCGCTTGTGCACTGGAAAGACAGACGGACACTCATTCACCGTCGGGTACAGATG